>CAUYRH010055603.1:0-17077 GCA_963574655.1 Perodicticus potto
GGCTTCATATACAATCTGAAATATTTTCATCCAACTGTTCGACATAACCTTCATGGGATTTTCTCGTTTATTGTATGAAAACATTTGTGTTCTACATTTAGTAGGTTTCACCTGTCCCTTCTAAGATGTACCATAAGTGTGATGCCACCATATACCCTCTCTCCACACACCATCCCCCTTTACTTTTTTAATGATGAATTGTTTGTAACTAATTCAGTAGTCTGGTTGTAAGTTCACTTTAAGCTAGTGTAAGTTCACTTTAAGCTAGTGCTTTTTTTTTTTTTTTTTTGCCGAGGCTGGGTTTGAACCCACCACCTCTGGCATATGGGGCCGGCACCCTACCCCTTTGACCCACAGGCACAGCCCTAAGCTAGTGCTTATTTTTAACATTTCATAAACAAAAAGACATCACAGAAAGTAAGTAGTTATAAATGGAAAGGACTCCATCATTGGCTGTGCTTATTAAATGGTGTACTCATTTTCATTTGCATTCACCCAATTATGCAAACATTTTTAATTGAAATTTTGCTAGTAAATGCCCATCTTCATGGATGTTAACTATTCTTTCAAGCTAATTGAAAGATTTTAAGTTATTCATGTTTATAGGTGGGTTGAAAATCCACTGAAATGCTTTCTTTAAAAGGTTTCTTCCCCCAAGGTTTTAAAGTGTATGCATTTGCAGGGGTTTTTTTAATAGAATAACACCTTAACAATGGTTTTAACAGCAAAATCACATCACAATGGAAACCTTTTCCAATATCCATTTCAAAATGCTTTTTCTCCTGCACCAGTTTCCTAGCAATTCCTCTCTCATTCATTGTTAAAATGCTGTTTGGCCTTGAAGGGAAAGATTAAATATGTTTACATTTAGAAAAATATCTCTGCCAGATAGGTTGCTTTTTCAGCCCACTGTCATGACCAGACAAACAAACAAACAAAAAAGTATATTTGGAACACGTGCCATTTTGTAAAAGAAAAATGTGTTCTTTATGATATCTTTAAGTTATTCAGTTCTTGTAAGTGGTTTGTATCATATAACCAAGGAACTTCTCTTGGCTCAAAATGCTTTTATGATTATTCCTCTTCTCATTATAAACCGTTGTCAAGATTCTACTATTGAAGATTTCAGAATCTGTAAATTACCTAGCTAGGGAGACATTATCAGTAAGGACTCTTGGGAACCTGTTGCCTTTCCCTCAAAACTCCTAGACACCACAAACAGCCACAAGACAGGTCAAGGTACCATTGTTATTCTGTGTGTTAAATATGAAAAAACTGAATATCTTACTCATTTTCATATTAAACACATAGGTTTTGCTAGCTTCTTTGTGCACCCCGTGGATGGTTAGGCACTGCCCTCTTCTGAGACGAAGGTCTCACCAGTGTAGACCACCTGGGGAGTGTTAAAAAACCTTGGCCAAATCCCAGGCCAGTTAAATCATAATTTCCAAGGATGGGGCTTAAGTCATTTTTTTAAAGCTCCCCAGGTGATGCTAATGTTCAACCAAATTTGAGAAGCATTAATCAGCACTTTTTGAACTTTAATGGGCACATGGATCACCTGGGGATCTTGTTAACCTAGAGATCCCCACTCAGTGGCTCTGCGAGAGTCCTAAAGGTTTGTATTTGTTGTAAGCTCCCAGGAAAAGAGTGCTGGTGGGTGAACTTCTTTGAGTCCAGCAGCTATACACCAGCCCTTCCTGCAGTTCCCTGGTTTATTCTCTTGGGCTCCCAAGCCTGCTGGTGGCCCACGGAGCTGCAGCTATATCCAGAGAAGCCTCAGGTTCTAGTTCTTGCTGCTTTGTGTCACAGAGAATTTTATTGTGAACAAAAAAATAACACTTTTCTCATCTGTGAAACCAAGACAATAGTTCAATATATTCTTGGCCTTTCTGCTTTATTTATTGAGGAAAGCAGGGAACAGAGCACACTTTGGGATCCTCATTGCAAGGGGGGAACTAATGCTATTGTGGAGAAGCCAGGAATTACAGACTGGCTACCTCAAAAAAATGCGGAGTTGTAAGGATAAGGAGGAGAAGAATCAAAAAGGTACGTTCTTGATAGAGTTGGTAAGAATTTCAATTTTCTTTTTATTTTCAGCTCTGTAAGCAATTTTACCTTCAGATCAGAATAATAACTTTTAAATAAAATTAAAACATTTATGACTCTAAGGTATTCCCGATAGTTTGGGTTAGTATTTAGCCTCTACCTTTTTTTCTTGAGACAGAGCCTCAAGCTGTCACCCTGGATAGAGTGCTGTGGCATCACAGCTCACAGCAACCTCCAACTCCTGGGTTCAAGCGAGTCTCCTGCCTCTGCCTCCCAAGTAGCTGGGACTACAGGCACCCACCACAACGCCCGGCCATTTTTTGGTTGCAGCCACCATTGTTTGGCAGGCACGGGCTGGATTCGCACCCGCCAGCTCAGATGTACATGGCTGCTCAGATGTATGTGGTGCCTTAGCCCGTTGAGCCACAGGCGCCGAGCCTAGCCTCTACCTTTGATAAGACCATACCACTGTTAAAATATTTTAACAAAATATTTAATTTTTAAAAATTATAATATTGTAGCTGCTGCCCCAAGTTCCTTGAGTGATCCCAGCAGCTCTGGTCCTACCACAGGACATCCTTTGTGCTCTAGCCCCTCACAGGTTGATGTGTGGCATGGCAAGGAGAGTCCAGGGCCAGTGCCCTTGCAATACACTGGTTAGGTATTTTTATTTTACCCCAGCTGCATTTGAATGTGTGATCACAAGGACAAGGCCCATTGGCCATTATCTCATCCGACACCCTAGTTACAGCAGTCAGCCCCTGACAGAAAAAGGTGAAGAGACCAGTCCTGGATCCTACCGGAGGCCCCGCCCGGCCTCCTAGCCTCCTGAGCAGGACTGCTTCCTCTGTACAGTGCTGGTCATGGTGTTCTCTTCTCTTCAGTCTGGTTGAATCACAGTTTCTGGGCAAACACATAAGAAGGGAAGATAGTTCAGTTCCATTGCAGAAATATTTATCCATCTAGAACTAACCTTGTGTCAGGCTACAAGAACTGTTAGTCTCTGACCTAACGTCATTCACGGCATTGTTGAAAATTCTCTGTGTGCGAACATGAAGCCAATAAACAGCAGTGCTCGGCACTATATAGCTTGGTGCCCCACAAGGGTGTTATGAAGACTTTCAATGGCCTGAGAAGGTGAGAAGGACGGGAAAGTCTTAAACAGGAGGATGAGCAGGATTGGGGGAAGTCTGAGGCCACACTACCCATTCTTTCTTCACCAGATCTATAGGTTAGTGCTCCTGTGCTTTGTTTATTGGCTACATACTCACATTGTTTCTGCTTGAAATTTTGAAAATATCGCTGGATGTTTTCCCTTTATACCAAAACATTTTCATGTCTCATCTTAAGTCTGATATTAATGAATGGGAAATAGAAGAGAAGAGCGTTTTTATACAATGGTAATTAACCCAGGTTATAAAGGATTCAGAAATTCCCGTCTAGATGTGCTGAGTTATCTTCAACCTCATACCGCCACCACTCCAACTCCCTCTTCAGTGCCCCTTCTTTTTGTCTTCTCTCCCCTAAGTCTTCTGCTTAGGTTAAAAGAGATGAAATCCTTCCTTTATATTTTCTTTGCTTCCCTGTCCCTTTCCCTCCCCCTCCCGCTGGCCCCCTTTCCCTTTTTCCAGATTAAGGTGAGGGTACAGTTGATTAGGTTACATTGTTCACATTTGTTAGGTAAAGTCCAGGTTGTAGGTGAGCCCTTCACCCAGGAGGTGTGCCATCTACCCCTATGTTGTGCCCCCTAAGTGAGGGTTTACCATAGCCCAGTCCCTCCTTCCTGCCCACTCCCAAAGATTTTCTCAGTAAGAGATTGGGTTAATAAAATATGTCGATGCTCTAAAAAGATTGGCAATTCCTACTACCAAGTAAAGGTAATTTTAATGTACTTAAAATGTGCGTAAGTGGTGCCCATGGAAACTGGGGAAGGGAAAAAAGTGATCTCTTGTACGTTGCTTCTCGTTTGGAAACTCGGAAGAGGTTAGTGAGAGGTTATCTTCATTCTGAGAGGCAGTTTCTATATAGATTCCTTGGAGTGAAGATCAGAATGTTATCAGACACTGACTGTAGCTCAGATGACAGAGTAAAAAGGAAGTAGGAACTAAATTTAGAGATTATATGAAAGCTTTTTAAAAATAGATATATAGCTAAGAACACATAAAAGAGGCAACATGCATTTTTATCTTCCTAAAAATGCAATGTAAGTTGCTAAGTCCTTTTGAGTTATTTAAAGATGGATGTGGTTTGATTTCATGACCAGTGCTATATCCCCAATCATTTTGACTTTTCCCTGGAAACTCATCAGAATTCAAGGGGGTAGGGGTGCATGTGAATGTATAATGTCAGATAAAGCCTTTATGCACATATATTTGGGTGCCTTACAAAAGGTTTTAATCTGGTTCTGGTCCTTGTATATTTTGAAAACTCAACTTTGAGATGAATGCAGCATGATGAGATCGAGGGTTTAATGCAGAGAAACAACCTTTTATATGTCACTTAAAGTCAACATGCTTCTAGTTGAAAAACAATTAGAACTGTAAAATTGTAGTAACCAGTGGTCACTATAATCATGTTGACCATACTCGAGAATTTAAAACAGCATTTCCTTAAGATGTAAAATAGATAGTGGTACAGCATGTTGTTAACAACCATAGAAATTATTTCATGATTTATGGAACAGATCCCCAAAAGGATATGAGCAAGAAAGGGTTAGGTGAGGATATGTGACCATCATCCCTTGAATTATACCTGAAGTACAAACTAAGGATTGCTTCTATTTATTGAGCCGTGGTGTATGCTCATTACTGTGCTGTTTTATGTATATTATTACATTTAATTTTACAACAGTACATCACCTGAGGGATAAGGAAGTTGAAGCTGAGGAAATTACTCCCAAAGCAAATAAATGGGAGTGTGATGAGACTCTAAAGCCAGAGCCCTTACCTACTCTCCATATGACCACCCTAAACCGTGTGATGCCCTTTGGTATCTAATGCATCCCTCTGTTCTCTTGATAAAACTGGGGTGTACTAGAACTCTTAACCATAAGTGTCTAGGGGATATGTTAAAAGTAAAGGGAAAACATTAGGAGATCCTAGCTAATAAGTTGAAAACTTGCCCACCAGTGGGAGTCAGAGTCAACATAATTATAGTTCTTAGGGAGAGTATTGAAGGCTCCCTACAAAGATCACCAGGGAGTTGGGCATGGGGATGGGGTGCAAACTAAAATTATTTCATGGCCAGATCAGGTAATTAAAAGCTGGTTGGGTTATATTTGTTGACACAGCATAGTTTTTGCATTTAGGATGTAGAATATTTTCACTTTCATAAAAAATGCGTAGTTTCTCATTATTTTTGGCAGTAGCGAGGAGCAGTTAGTAGCCTACCACAGCTTCTTGTCTTCTTGCAATACAGATGCAGTGTTGCTGGGTCTTCCAATTTATCAAGAGAAGTAAGACATCTGTTAGAATTTTTTCTTCTTCTTCTTCTTCTTACTAGTTTTTGGTTTGTGTTGTTTTTCAAAAGCTCTCATTTTTAGATATTGACCCCTTTAAAAAAATTGTGCTATACCAAGTGAGTATGTAAACCATCACCTCACTCCCAAAGACCTCTTCATTCCCCCAGCCCAAGTCTCCCCAGGCACAGATTGATCATAAGTCCCAGTTTGCCAGAGATACTTGCCGTGTGCACCTGTTGTCCCAGCACCCCACCAGTTTAGCATTTGTCCCAGTTTTTCAGTTTATAATGAAGCATTCTTATTAATAGCTTCATTAAAGTAAGCCAGGATGTATTTGATGGAACTTCACTTTGTATTTCCAGATTATGCCTGTACAATCAAACAGATCTCTCACTTGGTTAAATCAAAACATGTTCCAGCTCTTGTCCACATCCCTCCCAGATGTCTAACTGCACCCCCTTTTCAAAGACTGCACGTAGTCATTCCTGCTAATATGGCATAAGTTTGGACGAGAGTGGCTAGGGTCAGCCAACCTCCAGCCTCACAGGTGGTAGAGGAGTGTGTGGTGCTGCTGCCTTTACTGCTTACTTGTATCAGCCAGTTGTAATGTGGGTGTGGGTCTAGCCTGTAGGCCATCAGGTCCACTTAATACCAGACTGTCAGTTAGCAGGGTCTAACTGAAATGTGTACATGAAACATGCGTGGAAAGTCAAGGCTCAGGCACTCTTACCATGACAGCATGCGGGCATTTGCTTCAGTAGTTTTAACATTTATTATTTAGTGTAAATTTATTTGTTTTATTGTTTGATGATGCTTTTATTTTGCAGCAATTTTTTCAACTACAACAAGCTTTTTTAAAAAGCTGAAAAATGCATGTTAAACACAAAATTGAAAACTGAAAAAAAATTTTTTTTAAGAAGAGACAGCATCTCGCTGTTACCCAGGCTAGAGTGCAGTGACGTGCTATTTTAGCTTACTGCAGACTCAAACTCCTGGGGCAGGGTGATCCTCCTGCCTCAGCCTCCCAAGTAACTAGAACTACAGGCACAGGCCACCCTACCTAATCAGTTTTTCTATATTTTGTGAAAATGGGTTCTGAGCTTACCAAGTACCTCAGGCTCCAGAGGGAGACTATTTCTGCATTAAATATGTTAAGATCTACAAAAAGTGCCCAACTGAAAATGCTAACAGTTTCAAATGTATTAGCCTAAAATTATTAATGCAGTTTTTAAGAATATTTCAGGCAGTTGTTTTGAATAAATATATGTCTATATTGAAAAAAGTAGTCCTCTGAAAAATCTCAGGGACATGATATTAGAAACAAATATAGCTAAGAACCAGAATAAAGTACATGCAGGTACTAAGAAAAATATTTTTGCTCCTTTTCTTTATACTTCAATCTATATTGATATATAAATGTTTTAATTTTTAGGAAGAACTTTATATTTGAAAATATTTTTAAAAATATATACATCTCTTTGCATAAGACCAATGTAATAAAACTGATTTTCTGATCAATAAATAAATATTTTAAAGATATATAACATTAACTATTTTAGTAGCCTTTTTAATGCTTAACCATTTTCTCAGCAGTTGTCCAATTAACTTTTTACAATTGTTTCTTATATATAAAATTCCTAACACATGAATCCTAATTTAAAGTGACAAAAAAAGCAACAAATTACACATTATAATTTAAGATAGTTACAAAAAATACATGCCTTGTAAGATGTGAGTTCCCTTTTTTCCTATTCAGATTCTATGTTTCATTAGTCTTTTTCATAGAACAAAGGGGTTCCATTGCTGTTGTTTCTTTTTATATTTTTATTAATAGAACAGTTTCTTGCTCCCTGAGTTAAAAGATCCCTTAAACAAGGTATCCTAAAGGCTCCTTTTTTCTTCTCAAGATTCTCAAGCTTTTCACTTTTAGTTTTTCCAAACACAATTTCTCAAATGTCTGAAACTGCAGTGGTCAGATTTCACGTGGGATATTCCATAAAGGTGATATTCCCCGTACAGGACTCGAATTCTCAGAAGCATTTGGGCCTCCCTTTGTTAGTTGTTAGAGAGTGTGTTCTTTTTCAGGCTACCAAGCTGAACAGGGGAATCTGCTTCATCTGTTTTTTCTGTTGTCAAACAAAATAAAATTCCAAACCAGCAGCAACATATACTCCTCTGTTAATAAGATTGTAGGAACACAGACATCGCAGAGGACTAAAATGATTAGGTTTGTCTGAGAGGTAATATCAGGAAATGAACCACATACAATATGTGATCTCATAAATGAAGATGATGTAAATCCATAAAGCAGGCGTTTACCTTTCATGCCAGAGTGGGCGAGAATCAGTCAATGAGTTGTATTGTTACATAAAAGCAGCTCCCAGTTTTGTTGCTGGGGGTCTCAGTCTCCAGTCAATGTTTTCAAAGCATGATCCATTAGAACACCAGTCTCATCAACAGATCTGGAAGGAAAAAAATCTATCGTCAAATGAATTTGGAAAATGCAATAATATCTCCAACTCTAAGCTCATGAATTCCTAGCACCATTACCTATCAAAACTTCTGAGTTCAAACACAGATGTTTGACTTTTTGTAAACATTCTCCATGTTTACCTTATTTTGACTTTAAATAATTATTAAAATTATTTGTTAAATAATTATTAAAATTCCAATTAACTAATTAACAAATATTCTTTGAAAGAGGCCATAAAGCTGATTATTTTGATTTTTAATGAATATGCTTGTTTTTAAAAGTATCTGTGCATTTAATTTTTTCTTTGTATAAACTCCAAAAATTAACTGGTTTTTTTGTTTTTTTTTTGTTTTTTTTTTGGTAGTATTCATGTAATGGCCATGTATACTACATACACACCTATACTATGATATTATCAGAATCATGAAAGTAATAAATAACACTTCAAAGGATACAAAATGTTATTATTAGATTGTACCCTAAGATTTTACAGACCTGAGGGCAAGATTCTTTGTAATGGAATCATGCAATTACATCAATCAACTCATTCTTCAGAATATGTTATTCTATGCTGGATCAAAATTTGACTTACAATGTCATTGATACCAATAATTATGACATGACAGAAAAATGAGAAAAAAAAATGACAAGCAGAGAACTAAATAAAAGAATATTTACACAAAAAATTATACTGGTCAGTCTGTAAAAGATTGAATTACTTGAAAAGAATAAAAATATTTTAAACAATAAAGGAGTATTTCCTCCACCCAAGAAGGAATCCACTTGATGTTAAAACAAGCAAATATACCCTGTAGTGAAGCCAAACAAAAAGGAAAAATGTATTTCTAGCAAATATTTTTTGGGAAAGGCAGTATGCCTTACAGTCATTGATTGCCCTGGTGAATCTTAATGGAGATCAAAAAAAAAACTAACGCTAGAAAGCAAATTTAACAATGGGTTAATCATTTGGTAAAGTCTTAGTAAAAGAATATGGGACAATTTAATAAACTTTCTTAACTAAAATTTTGTTTTCTGGAACATTTTATTTAACATTAATTCTATACTTTATCAGTGTCTCATTTATTGCCTAACTCATGGGAGATAACAATTTGTCGAAGTAGGATGGGTACAATGGCTCATGCTTGTAATCCTAGCACTGTGGGAAGCTGAGAAGGGAGGATCACTTGAGCCTAGGAGTTCAAGACCAGTCTGAGCAAGAGCGAGCCCTCTTCTCTATAATAAACAGAAAAATTGGCCAGCCGTGGTGACATGTACCTGTAATCCTAGCTACTCAGGAGGCTGAAGCAGGAGGATCACTTGAGCCCATGATTTTGAGGTTACAGTGGGTTATGATGATGCCAGTGCACTCTAGCTAGTGTGATTTAGCAAGTCCACAAATTTCATAGTAATAACTTGTACTAGGCATTTTACTAAGATCTCTTAATTTTCCTAACAGCCCTACAATGAATGGTTATCCCCATCTCATAGGTGGCAAAGCTGAAGTTCAGAAATTTGAGTGACCCACCCCAGGATGTGAGTTATGATTGAAACTTGGTTTGGTCTCAGGTTATTGTTCAAGTCTTCCTCTTCACTACTGTAGTTCCCAGAATTATTCAGTGAGAGATTCAGTGGTCTCCATCTCTTACCCAAGGTTAAGAGGGACATGGGAGCTTAGCAAAGAAAAATCTATATGTCCTTACCACTGTAGAATTCTACACTTGAGAGCTGTAATCTTCACGAAGGACTTTAAAAGGCAGTGTCATATAGTAATTTGTAGTTTTGCTGAGCCACGAGTTGAATCATAAGTGTGGAGAGGCTGTTCTGTGGGAATGAGTCACTCACAACGTGAACCCAGCCAGCAGCAGCTCAGTGTGACTTGGCTGTTCTTTGTCATTTATGCCGTAATGCTCCAAAAAGGAGATACAGCAACAACTTTTGCCCCGAGTATAATGCACCTGAAAGAAGGTCAGAAAAGGCAAAGCAGGCTGGCGAACATAGTTTGTATCAAAGTTTTTCGCTGGAAATTGTATGCTAAGAGGTGTTTGCATATTTAAGGAACTCAGAGAACTAATATCCATCCAGTAAGGGCCTTCAGAATGTTATTTCACATTTAAGCAAATTAAGTCTTGGATGACTTGGCCAAGGTTACAGAACCTAGTTAGGTATTTGTCCCATGGTTTATATTTCGTCTCCTATTTTTTCTTTGCTTTTTGAGTAACTAGTAGCTTCAGGTGTCAGTCTCTGCCTTTAAGTATTTCATAGGCATTCTGTAATTTAGCCCTGTAAAATAAGTTCTATTATTAACCTCATTTAATAGATTGGGAGAGTGGTAATTAGGAAGCAAAGGTTCGGGGTGCTAAATAGTTTGCACAAGGTCACAACTCAGCCACTGCTACTGGGTGGAGGTGGGATTATAACACAAGCCGGCTTGTTGCAGTGGCCTTCATTTTACTCTGTACTTCCTTCAAACAGAAGAAAGTTTTAAAAAGTTAGGATTTTTTTTTTTTTTACAGTTTTTTTTTTTAGGAATTTTCAGGGGTTTTTTTTTTCATAGTCAAATACCAAAATGGAAATGAGGACCAAGAAGAAACAAAAGCAGAAGGATATGCGGCTTGGTTCAGAATTGACAGGGACTCTGACAGGGCTTTTTCTGATTGGAGGTCCTCTGGCTTGGGCATCCTTCACACAAGCAGGCCTAAGGAGCTGAGTGTTTGTGTCTGAGAGCTTCAGCAAATGGGGACGGTACCATTTGGTTTTCTACTTCGGGAGCTTAGGAAACAGAATAGGTCTGACGTTCCTGTCTAAAGCCATTTCCAGTTGCTAATGAGATTTTGAAAATCTTTCCAAAGTGACTGAGATCTTTTTCATTTCATCTGTCAGTTGGGCATTCTGTGGATAGGGTAAGACCCACTTTGGTAGGACCTCAGTTCATCTTCCCTTTGCACAAGCAACTGTGGAAATATCAACACGGCTAAGCTTTACCTGAATTTTATGACCATGGAGTCACAAAAACAAGACCTTACCACATTGGAACATCTTGCAGTTTCCATGTGGTCTTTCCCTAGAATTCTGCCAGAGTTCCTGAGAGTAACTACTTAGTTCTCACAATGTTCTCTCTAATGCTTGCCACCAGCTTGCTAAGAATTATGAATGCCAGCATTCACCATTAAACATTTCCACACAGTATACTCAGTGGTAACATAAAATGAATAGAGTTTTATTGTATATTTTGTTTGTATAATTCATTAACTCATACCCATTTTGCTTTTTTGCACACAATGTTCAAAGTAAACAGGGTGGTCAATTGTAATTGACTTGTTTATTGTGATATTGGAAGTGACTTCTTTTCATCATAATCTTTTTTCATTAATAATAGTTTCATTTAGCATAATTACTTGTAATTTTCCCTATTTGACATTGGACAAATAGAAAAAAGGATCTAATTTATCTTCCTACTCTGACTAAAACATATTCTTTCCACATACAGAACATTTTTTAGAAAAAAATTGAGAGGACTTTGTTTTCATTGGGGACATTTATATTGACAATTTTAAAACTCTGTATATTTTATAAAATGCCGTCATACTTTTAAATAAGTTAAGGGAACTTCAGATGAAAGCTCTTATGTAAATGCAAATTATGGTTGATATATATTTGAATGTCATTTTCCAAAACAACAAGGTTGGAATTAAACAATGAAGCTTAGGAGGCAGTAAAAGTGATTTAGAAATTCTGACCTGGGCAAAAGCAACATGGTGATTGGTTTGTTTTTGAGGGCAATATTGTTTCTTAGATGATGGAGAAGTTTCTTCACTTAGGAGTTATGAGTTCATCACAGAGACAGTTTTTATAGCTGTCACTGTAGCAGTTAATTTGAATTAAGAGTCAACACGAAGCATCCTTATATGAGACTGTTTCACAGTTAAAAGACAAAGCCATGTTGACTTTATCCACAGAGGCTGTGTCCATGCTGATCCTCCTCCTTGTAGCTGTTGTGCCTCTTCATCTTAACCTACCGACCAAATCTTACCTCCCCTGACACTTCATTTGACCTCAGTCCGTCTACTAAGCTATACCTGCTCCATTCACATGCAGCTTTGCTCATGTACATGTTTCGCCCTGTACTGTCAGGTGTGGTTTTAAAATAGTAAGATCTAGTCTCTGAATGATACCTTATCCTCCTAAAGGGACAGTGTCCTAACTCCTTGATGCCCTATGCATTGTAGATATATTTATTATGTATTTACAGTTACACAGTTTATGGCTAGAGGAGACCTTAGGTCAGGCGTCCTCAAACTTTTTGAACAGGGGGCCAATTCACTGTCCCTCAGACCGTTGGAGGGCCGAACTATAGTTTAAAAAACAAAACTGTGAACAAATTCCTATGCACACGGCACATATCTTATTTTGAAGTAAAAAACAAAATGGGAACAAATACAATTCACACTAAAGCATGTGGCCCACGGGCCATAGTTTGAGGACCCCTGCCTTAGGTGATTTGATTCAACTCCCTTATCTTATGGGCAGGGAAAATTAAGTTATAAAGAGATAAAGTAGTTTTCC
Organism: Perodicticus potto; assembly: GCA_963574655.1. Lineage (NCBI taxonomy): Eukaryota > Metazoa > Chordata > Mammalia > Primates > Lorisidae > Perodicticus > Perodicticus potto. The sequence goes on from CAUYRH010055603.1 coordinate 12,546, forward strand.
TGAAGGTTTTGACTAGTGTTATGGGTAAATCTGAACTAGAAGTTAGATGTTCTGATTTCCAACTTTGTTCAAATTCTGTTCTTCCTTCAATAAATATTTATGGAGTATCTGTCAGGTGTCAGGCACTCGGCTAGGCCCTGAGTATGTCTTGGCATTTAATACCGTGATTAGGGAGGAAGATACAGTGGAACCTCCATAGTTGACCACCCCTTAAGTTGACCTAATTTTCATAGACTGGACATGCACCACATGTACTTATCAGTACGATAGGCCTACTTTCTTGTGTTGACCACCTTCTTATATTGACCCATTTGTTACAGTCCCTTGGGTGGTTAAGTCACGGAAATTCTACTGAACTAACAAATATACAGATACATGCACACTGCTAAAGTAAGTGTTGTTTGTTGCTTAAGGATTGTGTAGTCCTATGAGAGTAGGTAACGGATGGGAGAGTTTCTTGAGAGGCCATCTTTGACTAGTCTTGGCATCTCATCTATGCAATTAAATTAAACAAGTTATTTGTGGTATGCTTGCTCGATCCAAAAGAAATTAGAGGTGGTCAGCCACAACCCTTTCTATCATTATATAGTTAGAAGAGGGATAAGGCTATATATACCCTGAGGCTAGAGGCCTAGAGGAGGAGATGGGGAAAGACCGGGAGAGGAACGGAGAGAGCTTCTCTCTCCCTACTTGAAATCTCTCCCAATACCAGGAGCTTTGGTGTTTCCTGTATACTTTTCTGTAAATAAATTCTGTCTTATCACGGACGGGGGGGGGGGGGAAATAATGTAATGAACAATATTAAAAAAAAAAAAAAAAAGGAATGTTCCTAATACAAAAATAAATGACAAATGCTTAAAGTGATGGATACCCCAGTTATCCTGATTTGATCAATATACATCACAGGCTTGAATTAAAATGTCACATACACCTGGTAAACACACACTACTTGTATATACCCACAATAATAAAAAATAAAATATTTTTTAAAAAATTTAAATTTTAAAGTAGTCTTTATTTTCTTTTTTCTTTTTTTTATATTTTAATTTTTTTTAATTAAATCATAGCTGTGTACATTAGTGCAATCAAGGGGTACAATGTGCTGGTTTCATATACAATCTGAAATGTTTTCATCAAACTGTTTGACATAGCCTTCATGGCATTTTCTTAGTTATTGTATGAAGACATGTCTATTCTGCATTTAGTAAGTTTTGCCTGTACCCTTCTAAGATGCACCATACTCTTCATAAGATGCCCCATCAATTACCCTCCTCTCCCCTCCCTTGCCCATTTCCCCATATTCTTGTGCTATAGTTGGGTTATAGACTTCATATGAAACTTTTAAATTAGCTTCATAGTAGGGCTGAGTACATTGGATACTTTTTCTTCCATTCTTGAAATACTTTGCTAAGAAGAATATGTTCCAGTTCCATCCATGTAAACACGAAAGAGGTAAAGTCTCCATCTTTCTATAAGGCTGCATAGTATTCCATGGTATACATGTACCACAATTTATTAACCCATTTGTAGGTCGATGGGCACTTGGGCTTCTTCCATGACTTAGCAATTATGAATTGGGCTGCAATAAACAGCCCAATTCTGGTACAGTTGTCTTTGTTATAATGTGATTTTTGGTCTTCTGGGTATATACCTAGTAAAGGAATTATAGGATCGAATGGCAGGTCTATTTTTAGATCTCTAAGTACTCTCCAAATATCCTTCCAAAAGGAACGGATCATTGTGCATTCCCACCAGCGGTGTAGAAGTGTTCCCTTTTCTCCACATCCATGCCAACATCTCTGGTTTTGGGATTTTGTCATGTGGGCTAATCTTACTGAAGTTAAGCAACCCAATTAAAAAATTGGACAAAATGCCAGGTGTGGTGGCTAGGCTTGTAATCCTAGCACTTTGGCAGGCTGAGGCAGGTGGATTGCTTGAGCTCAGGAGTTTGAGATCAGCCTGAGCAAGAGCAAGACTCTGTCACTACTAAAAATAGAAAAAATAGCCAAGTATTGTGGTGGGCACATGTAGTCCCACTACTTGGGTGGCTGAGGCAAGCGGATTGCTCAAGCCCCGGAGTTTGAAGTTGCTGTAAGCTATGATGCAATGGAACTCTACCCAGAGAATGAGATTGAGACCTTGTCTCCAAAAACCAAACAAAAAGATGGCAGTGCCTGTGGCTCAAAGGAGTAGGGCACTGGCCCCATATGTCAGAGGTGGTGAGTTTAAACCCAGCCCCGGCCAAAAACTGCAAAAAACAAACATACAAACAAACAAAAAGAAAACAACAACAAGCACCACAAATTGGGCAAAAGACTTGATTAGATAGTTCTCCCAAGAAGGTATATAAATGGCCAACAAGCTCTTGAAAAAATGTTCAATATTGTTAGTCTTTAGGCAAATGTAAATCAAGAGCAATGATTTTTGGAAGAAAGTGAATCATTGTGCATAAGGGTTTGATTTACAAATATGGGAAACTTATGACCCTTTGTTCCTAGATGATTGTGGTGACAAGGCCTTCAGAGACTGTCATGGGATTGACAGTGTTGGGAGATGGCTCTCCAAGACTAAGCATGGTTGAGAGATGGCTTTCCAAGAGTGGGTAGGCTTGAGAGATAGGTCTTTAAGAGTGGGCATGGTTGAGAGATGGTGCTCTAAGACAGGATCCAGTAGAACTAGAGTTTGGAAATTAGTTAATAGGGCATAATTATACATGAGCCACTTCTCCTGATACAGTCATTTCCACACACTATCAATGTGGATACCACTAGGCTACATTTTCTAATTCAAAAGTGATGCAGTTTAGGAAACCAGCAAAGTACAGCTCAGCCCAATTATTTGATGCCACAGCACTCTACCCAGGATGACAGCTTGAGGCTCTGTCTCAAAAAAAAAACAAAACTTATTTTAACTGCAAAATTTGAGGCAAGGAGGAAGTTAAACATGAAGGATGTTACCAGAACATCTGTTTTGTTAACAGAACAAAAGAAGCAGCTGCAAACGTTCTCAGCCTTGCCTCCATGTGCCTCTCCTGTCCATACTACTTTCTTAAATGACCAGAAAGCTGCTTTGTGGGGATAAAAATGAGTTTTCTACAAATAAGCCCATGGTATGTGATTCATATTATGTTTCATTTTGACTATTAATGTAAAATATGATTGGTTTCCACATTATTAATAGTTGCTTCTCTACATTAAGAAAAATGACTTGAAAAATGAGAGATGATGCCCAGTCCAACAGAGCGCGATGAGCAAGATATCAGCTTTGTAAACAAAAATATCTGTAACTAGGTAACTGGATTGTCCATCTATCAATACATGTGACACAGTCCCCATTTATGTCTATTGTCCTAACTAATTATTTATTCTTTCATCTTAGAAATGTCCCTGGGTAGATAATAAATTATTTCATCATCCTAATTATAAGCTTCTTTCAGAGCCTTGGTTTCTTGGTGTTTTAATATATTACTTAATTTAAGATTTTTTTTCAGAGTCCTGTTGGCTGAGAGAATGAGGGATGCATGCCCTGACCAGGTGCCCTTGGCTTTGAGCTTGGGTGTAGGAAGAAGCAGGGGTTGGGGGAGGCAGGGATGACTTCTCACTGTGGTTGTAGTTCACACGTCACTTCTCACTGTGGTTGTAGTTCACTGGGGCTGTCTTCAGGGTGGCCAGGCCACTGGGCTTGAAGTCTTAGAAATATTTACCATGTTTATGTATAGTAGAACTTCTGTAAGTTGACCACCCAAGGGACTGTAACAAACTGGCCAACCTATGGAGGTGGTCAACATAAAGGACTAGGCTTACTATACTGATAGTATAAGTGGGACATGTCAGGTGTGTGAAAATTAGGTCAACTTAAGGAGGTGGTCAGCTATGAAGGTTCTACTGTATACATCAAAGTTCACTGATAGAGCTTTCTTTCTTTTTTTTTTTTTAGGAAACAAACAATAATAGCTACAAAACAAATACTTTTGTTCTTTAAAACCTATCTATGCCATTTGCTGCACCCGCAAAATTATGTATACCTCTGAGGCCCTGCAGAGGCTACAGAAAAAAATTAGTTTCATAGGCCTGATGTGTGGGCTTGGAGGGTCTGGAAGTGCCTGCCATGAATATCTCCCATCAGGGCAATCACATCAGTGTCACTTCTCTTTGGGCCTCTTGAGGACAACATTGGATATTCCATGTCCCCTTCTTATAGGAGGTGGCAGATGCAACAGAGATGAATTTCTGGAGGATCAACTATGAAGAATGGTGAGAGTTAAGTGAGGGAACAGAACCTGAACACAGACCATTCTATCTGTTCTGGTTTCCATCCCTTCTCACCCATTTCAGAGTGTTCTTAGTGCCAATCAGATCCTGAGGCTCCCAGCTTAAAAGTCTTTAAAAGGTATTCTTTTTTTTTTTAAATAATTTTATTAAATCATAATTGTGTACATTGGTGCAATCATAGGGCAGAATGTGCTTCATATACAATCAGAAACATTTTGATCGTACTGTGAGAGATAGCCCTCATAGCATTTTCTTAATCAC
>CAUYRH010055604.1:0-14734 GCA_963574655.1 Perodicticus potto
GGGAGGAGGAGGATAATCCCTGTTCCACCCGGGAGCAAACCTTTCTTCTTGGCTCCCACTGTAGAAACAAAGACAGTGTTATTCATATTGTCCAGAGAGTTTGAAATCTACACACCAGCATATTCTTCTCTAATCACAGCACATTCTTCTGTAAACACTTTTTTTTTTTTTTGGCAGAGTTCTGTAACAAGGTCCTAGAACTGCAGAAAACAGCAAAGTTTTGCTATTTTAAGACGAAGTGGCGGAGTAAACTTTTATGCTCCCATTTCAGAACACGAGGAAAGTCAACACAAGGTTTTCAACATGACTGCTGCAGAAAAAGCTTTCACCCAGTCCTGCAACAGGGAAAATCCGCAATACCAGATAAGCTAACAATGGCGATACGCTACAAAAATTTCCATTTTCTACAGCCAGGGAACTTAGAATTCCAAGGTCAACATGATGATTCCTATACATCAAAAAAATCAATGCACTGTAAATTTCTTACAGTAAGTTCCAGGAGGTGTTTTTCTCATTGCTACACCCAAGGATAATGTTCCAAAATATTTTATTACAGCTATAGCAAGGACAGCAACCAACCAAAATGGATGCAAGGCCCCAAAGGAAGAACATTGGTTGTAAATCACTATTAAGAGCACCTCAGTGTTCCACAGCTGAGCATCAAGTGATGGCTACATCTAAATCCCAGTTCTACCATGGCTCTACCAGAAGCACTATCACCTGGGTCCTACTATAACTACCCAATGGCCTCACAGAAGGCAGCAAAAAATTATGCCACAAAGCACGTGTCTTATCTAAACCGAGGATCAATATCCAGGAGTTTAATGCTGAAAGGGACCTTGAAAGAGCATTAGGCCTTCAAGCGTTATCCCCATGACCAAAATGAAGAAGCTGATATTCCACATTCCAAAGCCTCATGCTAATTTTGCATGGTAATAAAATGTATTTAAAAAACAGGCATAAAGGGTGGCACCTGTGGCTCAACAGAGTAAGGCACCAGCCCCATATGCCAGAGGTGGCGGGGTTTGCCCCAGCCAAAAACTGCAAAAAAAAAAAACAGCCATAGGGCTTGGCGCCCGTAGCACAGTGGTTACAGCACCAGCCAGATACACTGAGGCTGGTGGGTTGGAACCCAGTCGGGGCCAGCTAAAACAACAATAACTGCAACAAAAAAGAGCCAGGCATTATGGCTGAAGCCTGTAGTCCCAGCTACTTGGGAGGCTGAGGCAAGAGAATCACTTAAGCCCAAGAGTTTGAGGTGGCCGTGAGCTGTGCTGCCATGGCACTCTACCAAGGGTGACAAAATGAGACTCTGTCTCAAAAATAAATAAATGAAAAATAAACAGGCAGAGTATTACATTCACATTCTCATTCTATAAAACTCAAGAGATAAACAAGAACTGACTGAATCTTGAGTACTGAATCTAGTACTCAAATTCTTCCCTTTTTCCTAAGTTCCAGGGCATTTATATTTTGACTTTTGTCAGACAAAAATCAAGGAATTTATTTTTTATTTTATTTTTTTTGAGACAGAGCCTCAAGCTGTCACCCTGGATAGAGTGCATGGTATCACAGCTCACAGCAACCTCCAATTCCTGGGCTCCAGAGAGTCTCTTGCCTCAGCCTCCCAAGTAACTGGGACTACAGGCGCCCGTCACAATGCCCGGCCACTTATCAGTTGCAGCCGTCAATTGTTGTTTGGTGTGCCTAGGCTGGATTTGAACCCGCCAGCTCAGGTGTACGTGACTGGTGCCTTTGCCCGTTGAGCCACAGGCGCCAAGCCCAGATCAAGGAATTTAAATAGGCAATTAGGCATCTGGGATTCTGAGTGAGGACACATGAAAAAGGAAAACATTAAATGATCTGAAGGGTTAGCAGGCGTGGTGGCTCACGCCTGTAATCCTAGTACTCTTTGGAAGTCAAGGCAGGACAACTACTTGAGCGTAAGATTTCAAGACCAGCCTAAGCAAGAGCAAGACCTTCTTTCTACTAAAAATAGAAAAAAAGAAAATTAACTGGGCATAATGGCAAACACCTGTAATCTCAGCTACCTGGGCGACTGAGGCAGAAGGAATGCTTCAGTGTAAGGTTGCTGTGAGCTAGGCTGTCATAATAGCACTCTAGCCTAGAGCAATAGAGTAATTTTTGGTTGCAGCCGTCATCGTTATTTGGCGGGCCCAGGCTGGATTCGAACCCGCCAGCTCAGGTGTACATGGCTGGCGCCTTAGCCGGTTGAGCCACAGGCGCTGAGCCAGAAGGAAGTATATTTAATGGATTTTCAGAACCTGATGATTTCCACTGGCTCCCATTCACTTTAGTAATGTAGGCTGGGCACGATAGCTCACACCTGTAATCCTAGCACTCTGGGAAGCCAAGGGTTGACTGCTTGAACTCAGGAGTTTGAGACCAGTCTGAGCAAGAACACTCTACTAAAAATAGGGTGGCACCCATAGCTCAGTGGGTAGGGTGCCAGCCACCTACACCCAGGCTGGTGGGTTCAAAACTGGCCTGGGCCAGCTAAACAACAGTGACAACTGCAACAAAAAAATAGCTGGGATTGTGGCAGGTGTCTGTAGTCCCAGCTATTTGGGAGGCTGAGGCAAGAGAATTGCTTAAGCCCAAGAATTAGAGATTGCCATGAGCTGTGACACCACAGCACTCTCCCAAGGGCAACACAGTGAGACTCCGTCTCAAAAACAAACAACCAAAACAAAACACTCTATTAAAAATAGAAAAACTAGGCTCAACGACTGTGGCTCAAGCGGCTAAGGCGCCAGCCACGTACACCTAAGCTGGCGGGTTCGAATCCCACCCGGGCCCGCCAAACAACAATGGTGGCTGCAACCAAAAAAAAAAAAAAATGGCCGGGCTTTATGGCAGGCGCCTGTAGTCCCAGCTACTTGGGAGGCGGAGGCAGGGGACTGGCTTAAGCCCAGGAATTGCAGGTTGCTGTGAGCTGTGATGCCATAGTAGTCTATCCAGGGTGACAGCTTGAGGCTGTCTCAAAAAAAAAAAAAAAAAGTAGAAAAACTAGCTGGGCATTATGTTGGGAGCCTGTAGTCTCAACTATTCAGGAGGCTGAGGTAAGGAAATTGCTCAAACCCAAAGAGTTTGAGACTGTTGTGACCTATATTCCACAGCACTTTACCCAGGGTGACAAAACAAAGTGAGACTCTGTCTAAAAAAAAAAGGAGGGGTGGCACCTCTGGCTCAGGGAGTAGGGCACCGACCCCTATATACCGAGGGTAGCGGGTTCAAACCCAGCCCTAGCCAAATTGCAACAAAAAAATAGCCGGGCGTTGTGGCAGGCACCTGTAGTCGCAGCTACTTGGGAGGCTGAGGCAAGCGAATCACCCAAGCCCAGGAGTTGGAGGTTGTTGTGAGCTGTGATGCCATAGCTCTCTACCGAGGGCGACAAAGTGAGACACTGTCTCTTTAAAAAAAAACGTATTCCGTTAAGTCTATGTGGTTAATTTTTTTTTTTGAGACAGAGTTTTACTCTGTTGCCCTCGGTTGAGTTCTGTGGCATCATAACTCACAGCAAACTCAAACTGCTAGGCTCAAGCTATCCTCTTGTCCCAGCCTCCCAAGTAGCTAGGACTACAGGCACCAGCCACAATAGTTGGCTATTGTCAGAGATGAGGTTTCGCTCTGGCTCAGGTTGGTCTGGAACCTGTGAGCTCAAGCAATCCACCTTCCTTAGCCTTCCAGAGTGCTAGGATTACAGGCGTGAGCCACCGCACCTGGCCTTATGTGGTTAATCATAAAGGAGTATGTTTAGATGTTCCCCATAAATATGATTTATCACTAAAACTAAGATGCAACGTCTAACTACAGTGTCTCCCATACTTAAAAATCATTTAGTCCAGCTCTTTTCTCTTCCTTCCCCCGCGTGTCTCGTGTCTTGTGTCTCTCCCCACCTCCTCTCTCTCTCTCTCTCCCTACCCCCACCCTCTCCCTTCTCTCTTTCTCCTCTCTTCCCGTTTCTCTCTTTCTCCTTCCCCTTAATGCTGCTCTGCAGCTTCCCTGCTAATAAAGACCTTCCTTACAAAAAAAATCATTTAGTCTGGCTCAGCACCTGTGGCTCAAGCAGCTAAGGGGCCAGCCACATAGACCTGAGCTGGCAGGTTCGAATCCAGCCCAGGCCCGCCAAACAATGACAACTGCAGAGCGGTGCCTGTGGCTCAGTGAGTAGGGCGCCGGCCCCATATACCAAGGGTGGCATGTTCAAACCCAGCCCCAGCCAAACTGCAACAAAAAAATAGCTGGGCGTTGTGGTGTGCACCTGTAGTCCCAGCTACTTGGGAGGCTGAGGCAAAGGAATCACCTAAGCTTAAGAGCTGGAGGTTGGGAGGTTGCTTTGAGCTGTGACACCATAGCACTCTACCAAAGGTGACAAAGTGAGACTCTGTCTCTAAGAAAAAAAAAAACAAATAAAAAAATAAATAAACCTACAAATTTAAAAAAAAAAAGAAAAAAAAATGACAACTGCAAACAAAAAATAGCTGGGCGTTATGGCGGGCACCTGTGGTTCCAGCTACTTGGGAGGCAGAGGCAGGAGAATCACTTGACCCCAGGAGTTGGAGGTTCCTGTGAGCTGTGAAGCCATGGCCCTCTACCCAGGGTGACAGCCTGAGGCTCTGTCTTTAAAAAAAAAGAGGGCAGCGCCTGAGGCTCAAAGGAGTAGGGCGCCAGCCCCATATACCTGAGGTGACGGGTTCAAACCTGGCCCTGGCCAAAAACTGCAAAAAAAAAAAAAAAAAAAAATCACTTAGTCCTAAAACGTAAAAAAAAAAAATCATTCTAGTCAGGCAGCGCCTGGGGCACAGTGAGTAGGGAGCCAGTCCCATATACTGAGGGTGCCGGGTTCAAACCCAGTCCCCACCAAACTGCAACAAAAGGCGCCAAAAGGTTAAGGCGCCAGCCATGTACACCTGAGCTGGCGGGTTCGAATCCAGCCTGGGCCCGCCAAACAACAATGATGGCTGCAACCAAAAAATGGCCAGGTAGTACATGTGGCGGACGCCTGTAGTCCCAGCTACTTGAGAGGCAGAGGGAAGAGACTCGCTTGAGCCCAGGAATTGGAGGTTGCTGTGAGCTGTGATGCCACAGCACTCTATCCAGGGTGACAGCTTGAGGCTCTGTCTCAAAAAAAAAAAAAATAGCCAGGCGTTGTGGTCAACGCCTGTGGTCCGAGCTACTCAGGAGGCTGAAGCAAGAGAACCACCTAAGCCCAAGAGCTAGAGGTTGCTGTGAGCTGTGTGACACCACGGCACTCTACCAAGGGCGATAAAGTGAGAGTCTGTCTCTACAAAAAAAAAAAAAAATTCTAGTCCTAACAGCTTGCAGGAAGATTTAAGCCTACTTTAAGCCTCATCAGATTCTTACAGGATGAGGGCTGAAGTATCTAAATCTACATGTTTTGTGACCAGAACACATCCAGCATTGCCTTTGAACAATGCCCTAAGGATTATCTTACCCTCCTAAATTAAGATCAAATAGATCTAGAGCAGTGATTTCCAACTGGTGTTCCATGATAGAATCTTAAGTATGCCAAGAAAAACTTTAAAGATCATGAATTGAGGCTTGGTTCCCACAGCTCAGTGCTTAGGGCACTGGCCACAAACACTAGGGCTGGCAGGTTCAAACCTGGCCCGGGCCTGTTAAAACAACGACAACCACAAAAAAAAAAAAAAAAAAATAGCCAGGCATTGTGGTGGGCACCTGTAGTCCCAGCTACTTGAGAGGCTAAGGCAAGAGAAACAAGCCCAAGAGTTTGAGGCTGCTGTGAGCTGTAACACCAAAGCACTCTACTGAGGGTAACATAGTAAAACTCCGCCTCAAAAAAAAGGGCAGGGCCTATGGCTCAGTGAGTAGGGCGCCAGCCCCATATACCAAGGGTGGTGGGTTAGAACCCAGTCCCAGCCAAACTGCAACAAAAAATAGCTGAGCGTTGTGGTGGGTACCTATAGTCCCAGCTACTTGGGAGGCTGAGGAAAGACTTGGCCTAAGCCCAAGACTGGAGGTGCCGTGAGCTGTGACACCACAGCACCCTACAAAGGGCGACAGAGTGAGACTCTGTCTCTAAAAAGAAAAAAAAGAGCTAGACAGTAAATATATTGGCCTTTGCAAGTTATACAGTTTTTGTCACAACTCTTTAATTCTGCCATTGTAGCATGAAAGCAATTATAGATGATTTACAAATGAATGAGTGTGGCTATGTTCCAATAAAACTTTACTTGCAAAAAACAGGCTGTGGGCTGTAGTATGCTGACCACTAAAGTAGACCACAGTATTCTGAAAGAAAACATAACCAGCATCACAAATATTGTTTTATATACCACTAAGCAGAAAGCAAAGATGCTTATCATTTAGCATATATAAAACACTAGTTTTTACTAAACATCATATGGATCTTCTAAACTCTGTTCTCTACCTGAATTTTTCACTGGAACACCAAGCTTCAGAATAATGAATGAGAATCCATGGAATTTTTTTTTTTTTTGAAACAGGTCTCACTTTGCCACCCTCAATAAAGTGCCCTGGCACCACAGCTCACAGCAACCTCCAACTAACTCTAGGGCTTAAGCGATTCTCTTGCCTCAGCCTCCCAAGTATGCTGGGACTATAGGCGCCTGCCACACAGCCAGCTATTTTTAACGATGAGGTCTCGCTCTGGCTCAGGCTCAGGCTGGTCTCACACCCATGAGCTCAGGCAATCTACTGCCTCAGCCTCCCAAATACTAGGATTATAGATTTGAGCCACTGCACCAGCCAATCTGTTGAATTTAAACAACAAAATCGTGCAGACCGCCATTCCAAACAAAAAATTGCTAAATTTGTCTGGCAAAAAAAAAAGTGGAAATTTCAATTGGAGCATTAATACCTTTAAATGCAGAAATTTAGGCTCGGCGCCTGTGGCTCAACGGGCTAAGGCGCCAGCCACGTACACCTGAGCTGGCGGGTTTGAATCCAGCCCGGGCCCGCAAAACAACAATAACGGCTGCAACCAAAAAAATGGCCGGGCGTTTTGGCGGGCGCCTGTAGTCCCAGCTACTTGGGAGGCAGAGGCAGGAGAATAGCTTGAGCCCAGGAATTGGAGGTTACTGTACGCTGTGATGGCACATCACCCTATCCAGGGTGACAGCTTGAGGCTCTGTCTCAAAAAATAAAATAAAATAAAATAAAAATAAAAAAAAATAAATGCACAAATTTAAAGGTCTGATTCCTTTCCCATTAAAACCATAAAAATCACATTTGGATAGCCCTTCATTATCTGTAAATGTAAAATACATATTTCATATATTCATTAAATGTAAAATGTATTTTTTTGTTTTTTGAATGAATATATATTTAATTTTTTAATGAATATACATTTTATATATTCATTAAATGTAAAATATATATTTTTTTGTTTGTTTGCTTTTTTTGAGACAGAGTCTCACTATGTTGCCCTTGGTAGAGTGCCATGGCATCACAGCTCACAGCAACCTCTAACTCTTGGACTTAAGCAATTCTCTTGCCTCAGCCTCCCAAATAGCTGGGACTACAGGCCTGAACCACAACACCCGGCTATTTTCATGTTGCAGCTGTCATTGCTGTTTAGCTGGCCCAGGCCAGGCTGGAACTCGCCAACCTCGGTGCATGTGGCTGGCGCCATAACCACTGTGCGACAGGAGCCGAGCTGCAAAATATATATTTTAATAAATTGTTATCAATGTGTATTATACTGGCAATACAAAAATTAACTCCCAGGGCGGCGACTATGGCTCATCTTGAAGGTGATGGGTTCAAATCCGGCCTCGGCAGAACTGCAAAAACAGAAAAATAGCCAGGCATTGTGGTGGGCGCCTCTAGTCCCAGCTACTTGGGAGGCTGAGGCAAGAGAATCGCCTAAGCCCAGGAGCTGGAGGTTGCTGTGAGCTGTGTGACGCCACAGCACTCCACCGAGAGCAATAAAGTGAGACTCGGTCTCTACAAAACAAAAATTAACTCCCAGCTCAGCACCCGTAGCACAGTGGTTAACAGCACCAGCCACATACACAGAGGCTGGCGGGTTCAAAACTGGCCCGGGCCAGCTAAACAACAGTGACAACTACAACAAAAAATAGTCAGGCGATGTGGGAGGCTGAAGAGGAACGCTTAAGCCCAAGAGTCTGAGGTTGCTGTAAGCTGTGAAGCCATAGCACTTTACCGACGGCAACATAATGTCACTCTGTCTCAACAAAAATTAACCCCTTATAAATCTCCCTATAACTCCTTATAAATCTATTTACATCTAGGCTTGGCACCTGTAGCTCAAGTGGCTAAAGCACCGGCCACATACACCAAAGCTGGCGGGTTGGAATCCAGCTCGGTACTACCAAACGACAACAACTACAACCAAAAAGTAGCCGGGTATTGCGGCAAGCGCCTGTAGTCCAGCTACTTGGGAGGCTGAGGCAAAAGACTCGCTTAAGCCCAAGAGTTTGAGGTTGCTGTGAGTTGTGACACCAGAGCACTCCACCCAGGGTGACAGCTTGAGACTCTGTCTCAAAAAAAAAAAAAAAAATTTATTTACATCCAAAAGCTACCATCTGCTCCACCCTTCTTGGTACTGCATCAACATGCCAGAGAGAAGGCACAGCTCTACTTTCTAGACATAATTAGTGAAATTAATGGAAATTTTATAAGCATTTACATACATTATGCTAGTTTTCCTTATTAGCCAAGTAAGTATTATTTTGCTAAAAGAGATAAAAAGAAATAAGAGTCTTAAAGCTATTATTAATATTTTTAAAAATGTTGTTAGATAAAATACTTGGCATGCTGGCTCACTATCACTTTAGACTTGTCTAAAAAATTTTAAAAGTTTCTATTTTTAAAAAATCAGAGCTACTTTTGTACAAAGAAAATATCTCTCTGTATAGTAGGCCAATAGGCTATACTACATATTTATTAAAATATAAACAATTTTTTATTTAAAACAATTTCAAATTCAAATTTCAGGACTTACCGAAAAGGTCCTCTTCTGTTAGATCGAGAATCCCCCCACATTTCTTTCTATGTCAAGAGGACCCCAATAAATTCTTGTTCTAACAAACACTGGTTATAGCAGTACCTGTACAAAAGAAACCACAACAAAAAGTACTTTATTTTTTATTTTATTTATTTATTTTTTGAGACAGAGTCTCAAGCTATTACCCTGGGTAGAGTCATATGCTGTGGCATCATAGCTCACAGCAACCTCAAACTCTTGGGCTCAAGCAATTCTCTTACCTCAACCTTCCAAGTAGCTGGGACTACAGCTCCTGCTACAATACCCAGCTATTTTTTGGTTACAGTTGTCATTGTTTAGCAGGCCCAGACCAGGTTTGAATCCACCCCAGTGTATGTGGCCAGCGACCTAACCACTGTGCAGACGGGCACCAAGCCGAATAAGTACTTTAAACATGAACTAAAGGCTAGTTTCCCCCTCCTTGGCTTATCAGGGACCACATCAGCAGAGATAACTCTTGAGGTCACTTTTAAACATTTAAATATTAATTGTAAGAAAAATACACTTTTGGGGCGGCGCCTATGGCTCAAGGAGTAGGGTGCTGGCCCCATATGCTAGGGGTGGTAGGTTCAAAACAGGCCCGGACCAAAAACTGCAAATAAAAAAGAAAAGGGCGGCACCTGTGGCTAAGTGGGTAGGGCACCGGCCCCATATACCAAGGGCGGTAGGTTCAAGCCGAGCCCCAGCCAAACTGCAACAAAAAAAATGGCCGGGCGTTAAGGTGGGCACCTGTAGTCCCAGCTGCTTGGGAGGCTGAGGCAAGAGAATTGCCTGGGCCAAGGAGTTGGAGCTTGCTGTGAGCTGTGTGACACCATAGCACTCTACCGAGGGCGAGAAAGTAAGACGCTGTCTCTACAAAAAAAAAAGAAAAATACACTTTTGGCTCAGCGCGTGTACACAGTGGTTACACTGCCAGCCACATACACCAAAGTTGGTGGGTTCGAACCTGGTCTAGAGCCAGCTAAACAATGACAACTGCAACAAAAAATATCCTGCAACAGGGGTGCCACCTGTGGCTCAGTGAGTAGGGCGACTGCCCCATATACCAAGGGCGGCGGGTTCAACCCCGACCCCAGCTTAACTGCAACAAAAAAATAGCTAGGTGTTGTGGCGAGCATCTGTGGTCCCAGCTACTCGGGAGGCTGAGGCAAGAGAATCGCCTAAGCCCAGGAACTGGAGGTTGCTGTGAGCTGTGTGATGCCACGACACTCTACCAGGGCAATAAAGTGAGACTCCATCTCTGCAAAAAAAAAAGGGTAGTGCCTGTGGCTCATCGAGTAGGGTGCTGGCCCGTTATACTGAAGGTGGCAGGTTCAAACCCGGCCTCGGCCAAACTCCAAAACAGAAAAATAGCCGGGTGTGGTGGCGGGCCCCTGTAGTCCCAGCTACTCGGGAGGCTCAGGCAAGAGAATCACCTAAGCCCAGGAGTTGGAGGTTGCTGTGAGCTGTGTGACGCCACGCCACTATATCGAGAGCAAAAAAGTGAGACTCTGTCTCTACAAAAAAAAAAATAGCCTGTAGTCCCAGCTACTTGAGAGGTTGAAGCAAGAGAATTGCATAAGCCCAAGAGTTTGAGGTTACTGCGAGCTGTGATGCCACAGGACTCTACTGAGGGCAATACCGTGAAACTCGTCTCAAAAAAAAAAAAAAAAAATAAAACCACACTTTTAATTAAAACATGCACTCTAAGGAAGCATGAACTTTTCAATATACTAAATTAAGTATTTACTAGTTTTTTCTACCAACCATTTGTGCTTCCTTTTTGGAAACAGTACCTTAGCATTAATCCCTTTCTCAAGGCCATATGGCTAATACTATATCATCCAGCCTCACCAGTCTGAACAGCGACTGCTTTAAAAATGAGCATGTAACTCAAGTCCTGAGAAGTTATCTCAAGGACCTTTATTATTGGTTCTGAAAAAGAAAAATCTTTGTGCCTTAGATTTGGCAATGGTTTCTTAAATATGACACCTGAAGCACAGCAAACAAAAGAAATAAAGTGAACTTCATAAAATTAAAAACTTTTGTACATCAAAGGACACTATAAGAGAGTAAAAATACAATCCACAGGCCATGAAAATGGCAGACTAAGTTCCAAGTTTTCATTCCTCCACAAAAACATCAAAAAAAAAAAAGCAGTCACAGTCTGAACAAACTTCATCAAAGATTTAGAAAAAGTCCAAGGTCCCAACAACTTGGGAAGCTGAGACGAGACAATTACTTGAGATAAGGAGTTCTAAACCAGTCTGGGCAAAATAGCAAGACCCTCACCTATTAAAAAAATTAGAAAAAAATGGTTGGACCCTATAGTTCACACCTATAATCCCAGCACTCTGAGAGGCCAAAGCAGAAGAACTACTTGAGCTCAGGAATTCAAGATCAGTTTGAGCAAAAGCAAGACCCTATCTAAACTAAGAATAGAAAAATTAGCCAGGCGTCATGTTGCACACCCATAATCTCAACTACTTGAGAGGCTGAGGCAGGAGGATCACTTGAGCCCAAGAGTTGGAGGTTATACTAAGCTACAATGATAGTATTGCATTCAACCAAAGATGACAGAGCGAGACTATCTCAAAAAAAAAAAGGGCGGTGCCTGTGGCTCAGTGAGTAGTGCACTGGCCCCATATACGGAGGGTGGCGGGTTTAAATCCGGCCCGGCCAAAGTGCAACAAATAGCCAGGCGTTGTGGCGGGCACCTGTGGTCCCAGCTACTCGGGAGGCTGAGGCAAGAGAATCGCCTAGGCCCAGGAGTTGAAGGTTGCTGTGTGCTGTGACGCCACTGAAGGCGACAAAGTGAAACTGTCTCTTAAAAAAAGAAAGAAAGGGGGCGGCGCCTGTGGCTCATTGAGTAGGGTGCTGGCCCCATATACCGAAGGTGGTGGGTTCAAACCCTGCCTCAGCCGAACTGTAAAACAGAAAAATAGTCGGGCACTGTGGCCGGCACCTGTAGTCCCAGCTATTCGGGAAGTTGAGGCAAGAGAATCGCCTAAGCACAGGAGTTGGACGTTGCTGTGAGCTGTGTGACGCCACTGCACTCCACCAAGGGCGATAAAAGTAAGACTCTGTCTCTACCAAAAAAAAGAAAAAGAAAGAAAGAAAAAGAAAAAATTAGTCGGGCAACACCTGTGGCTCAGTGAGTAGGGCGCCAGCCCCATATACCAAAGATGGCAGTTCGAACCCGGCCCCGGCCAAACTGCACCAAAAAATACCCAGGTGTTGTGGTAGACACCCGTAGTCCCAGCTACTTGGGAGGCTGAGGCAAGAGAATTGCCTAAGCCCAAGAGCTGGAGGCTGGTGTGAGGTGTGACTCCAGATCACTCTACCGAGGGCGACAAAATAAAACTGTCTCAAAAAAAAAGAAAAAGAAAGAAAAAATTAGTCACATGTGGTGGCTCACCTCATACCTGTAGTCTCCCCAAACTTCTGGGCAAGGGTAAGAAGACTGAGGAGCCCAGGAGTTTGCGGCAGCAGTGAGCTACAATTGTACTACTGCAGTCTAACTCGGTGATAGAGTAAGACTCTGCCCCAAAAACAAAACAAAAAATTAAAAAAGCTCCTTCCCTCAACAAGGAGAGTAGATCTTATTTGCAAATTATTGTATATATCTATTCTACCCTGCCTGGGGTATTTAGGTTCTTGTCTCTATTTCAACCCAACTCAGAACTCAGGCAGAAAAACAGTAGGCACTATGAAAGCTGACTCACAGAAACCTGAGGCAAGAGATCATAGGTAGAGGTACAGAGAAGTTGGGATGAAACTCTTTGGAAAATTAGGACATTCCAAAGTAGCATGTAGACAGACATTTAGAAAGCTACACACATGCCCAGGCAAGATATATAATCAGATAAGACCTGAGAACATGATAAGCTTTCACCTTAGGCTAATCCTAGGCTCAGAGCAAACCTAGTAAAGTCTATTTTCTTTTTTTTTGAGATAGAGTCTGACTTTGTCGCCCTCAGTAGAGTGCTGTCGCATCACAGCTTACAGCAACCTCAAACTCTTGGGCATAAGTGATTCTCTTACCTCAGCTTCCTAAGTAGCTAGGACTACAGGTGCCCGCCACAACGCCTGGCTATATTTAGAGACAAGGTCCCGCTCTGGCTCAGGCTGGTCTTGAACCTGTGAGCTCAGGCAATCCACCTGCCTCATCCTCCCAAAGACTGGAATTACAGGCATGAGCCACCTCACCCAGGCCCTAGTTAAGTCTTGAAAATGTATTCCAGCAGGCTCGGAGCCTGTAGCTCAAGCGGCTAAGGCACCAGCCACATACACCAGAGCTGGCGGGTTCAAATCCAGCCTAGGCCTGCCAAACAACGACAAGTGAAACCAAAAAAATAGCCGAATGTTGGGTGGCGCCTGTGGCTCAAAGGAGTAGGGCACCAACCCCATATTCCAGAGGTGGTGGGTTCAAACCTGGCCCTGGCCAAAAACTGCAAAGAAAAAGAACAAAAAATAGCCAGGTGTTTTGGTAGGCGCCTGTGGTCCCAGCTACTTGGGAGGCTGAGGCAAGAGAATCGCTTAAGCCAAGGAGTTAGAGGTTGCTGTGAGCTGTGATGCCAAAGCACTCTATCCAGGGCCTCAGCTTGAGGCTTTGTCCCAAAAAAAAAAAAAGGTATTCAAAGAACCAAACTGCAAACTGCAGAGACAGGCAGAAGTGATTATTTACCGCTCTGTTTTTCCTGGTTAGTTTATTGTTTGTCTGAGCTCCTGTCATTCAAGGAAATCTCAGTCAAAACATTTGCTGAACACAACCTACAGAAATAGAGCCTTCAGTGATCACACATAACAAGGAACAATCTTTGTAAAAATATTTTATAAGATGTCTCAAATCAGACAACTACAGCCTTCAAGAGACAAAAGCAAAAAACACCAGTAAACCCTGAGAAATGGGGAGACTCTGACTTCCAATATTTCCACATCATAATAGTCAAATACCCTATTTTCAACAACAAAAAACCCTGCAAGATATACAACACAAACAGAAAATATGGCCCTTTCAAAGAAACAAAATAAATCAACAGAAATGAGTGCTTCCTTCGGCAGCACATATACTAAAATTGGAATGATACAGAGATTAGCATGACCCCTGGACAAGGATCACAACACAAATTTGTGAAGTATTCCATACTTAAAAAAAAAAAAAAGATTGGGCAGCACCTATGATCAAGGAGTAGGGTGCTGGCCCCATATACTGGAGGTGGCAGGTTCAAACCCGGGCCCAGTTTAAAAAAAAAAAAAAAAAAAACCGCAGGATGGCGCCTGTGGCTCAAAGGAGTAGGGTGCCAGCCCCATATGTCACAGGTGGCAGGTTCAAACCCACCCCCGGCCAAAAACTGCAAAAAAAAACAAATCAACAGAAATGATACCTGAGAAAGTCAGAAATCAAATTTACTAGACACAGACTATATTGGGGGGCAGAAAGAGTCACACTCCATTGCCCTAGACTAGGGTACCATGGCCATGGCATCAGCCTGGCTCACAGAAACCTCAAACTCCTGGACTCAAGTCATCCTCATCCTCCCAAGTAGGTAGGACTCCAGATGAGAGGTACAATGCCCCGTTAATTTTTTTTCTTTTTTTTGAGACAAAGCCTCAAGCTTCACCCTGGATAGAGTGCTGTGGCATCACAGCTCACAGCAACCTCCAATTCCTGGGCTCAAGCGAGTCTCTTGCCTCCACCTCCCAAGTAGCTGGGAC
>CAUYRH010055605.1:0-23709 GCA_963574655.1 Perodicticus potto
TTCCTTTACTAGGTATATACCCAGAAGACCAAAAATCACATTATAACAAAGACATCTGTACCAGAATGTTCATTGCAGCCCAATTCATAATTGCTAAGTCATGGAAGAAACCTAAGTGCCCATCCATCCACGAATGGATTAATAAATTGTGGTACATGTATACCACAGAATATTACGCAGCCTTAAAGAAAGATGGAGACTTTACCTCTTTCATGTTTACATGGATGGAGCTGAATCATATTCTTCTTAGCAAAGTATCTCAAGAATGGAAGAAAAAGTATCCAACGTACTCAGCCCTACTATGAAGCTAATTTATAGCTGTCATATGAAGGGTATAACCCACCTATACCATAAGAATAGGGGGAATGGGGCAAGGATAGGGAGGGGAGGGGGGAGGTTGGGGTGGAGAGAGGGTAATTGGTAGGGCCACACCTACGGTGCATCTTAGAAGGGTACAGGCGAACCTTACTAAATGCAGAATACAAATGTCTTCATATAATAACTGAGAAAATGCCAGGAAGGCTATGTTAATCAGTTTGATGAAAGTAGTTAAGATTGTATATGAAACCAGCACATTGTAGCCCTTGATCGCACTATTGTACACAGCTATGATTTAATAATAAAGACAATAAAATTAAAAAAAAAATAAAGCAGGAGCCATATGAGTCAGCACAGAACCCCCTGATGTCATCTTGGGATAGATGTCCCTGGAATCCTCTGAGTTCTTGATGCCCATGAGTTCCCTCTACTGCTGGTGGTGGCAAATCTTCATCTGCTTTAAGTGGATTTTCAGTGATAAGCCTGGTTAAAAGAAGGGTGATCAAGTGGCTTAGCCATTTGAGCTATAAACAAATGGTGAGTTGGAGAGTGATTATTCTGAGCATGTACCATAAACTGATTTGGAGAGAAGTAGGGAATGCAGGCACACATGCTTGCCCACATGCCCTATCTCCCGGGTGAACGAGGCCTGAACTAATGAATGCCGAGGGCCTACCATGCCCAGGTGTTTTCCATGAATCATCTTGCTGGAACCTCACAACAATCCTATCGTCAAACTTTGCCAAGAAAGAAAGAGATCCCCAGCACAGTGACTTGCAGAGGGTGTGACGGGCAGAGGCGGGGTCTGACTCCAAGTTACGCGTCTCTCTACTGCCCACACACTACAACCTGCCCCACGTTGGGGAGTCTGGGACTTGGTTCCTTTCTCGGCTTCCCCTTTTCTTGCTTCATTGTCTTCCACTACCTCTTCTCCGGCAGCTTCCTACCTGGCACCTGCCCAGTCTTTGAAACACCAAGTCAGAGTATATTTGCAGAAGAAAGCAAGACCTTCAAAACAGCCCCAGTGAAAAGCACACTGACAGTGCTGCAATGTCAAGACACCCCACCATGCTCAGAACTCACCCCCAAACAACCAGCCCAAAGTTTAAAATGTCAATCAAGAAAGACAGTCACAAACTTTGTCTCTGATGTACCTGAGAGACATCAGTAGCCTAAAGTGACAATATAGTAGATTCTTGGTGTTCATCAAAGTTGTGTTCTATAAAATCACCATAGGCACTGAAGAATTGGAAACTGAGCCTCTTCTCCCGGGGAAAATGCAGCGTGGAGCCGTGCAAACCTCTGGTCATGAGTCTTCCTTCAGGCAGTCAAGGTGCAATCCTGTTATATGCATGTTTCTCTGTAAAGACTCTTGACTTCTCAGTATATAGTTGATTCTGGAACAACATGGGTTTGAATTGCGTGAGTCCACTCACACGTGGATTTTCGGCCACCTCTTCCACCCCAAGACAGCAAGGCCTCTTCCTCCCCCTTATTCTTATGATTTCTTTTCTTTTCTTTTTTTTTTTTTTTTTTTTTTTTTTTGAGACAGAGTTTTACTTTCTCACCATTGGTAGAGTGCTGTGGTGTCATAGCTCACAACAACTTCAAACTCTTTGGCTTAAGCAATTCTCTTGCCTCAGCCTCCAGAGGAGCTGGGACTACAGGCACCCACCACAACACCTGACTATTTTTAGAGGCAGGGTTTCACTAGTGCGCAGGCTGGTCTCGAACCTGTGAGGTCAGGGCAATCCAACCACCTCAGCCTCCCGAGTGCTAGGATTACAGACATGAACCACCGTGCCTGACCTCTTATGATCCTCTTAATAATGTTTTCTTTCCTCTAGCTGAGTTCATTGTAAGAATACAGTATAAAACATGTATTTATACAAAATACAAGCTAATCAACTGTTATCAGTAAGGCTTCAGGTCAGCCGTAGCCTATAAGAAGTTAAGTGTTTGAGGAGTGAAAAGTTACCCATGGGTTTTTGGTTGTGTGGGTTATCAGCACCCCTGAGTTGCTTATGGGTCAACTATATATTTTTCATTCATTAACACGGACTGCACGATCAATGGCACTCCTGCAGGAGGCTTATCTAAACAAGTTTTCTGCATAAGGCTCATTGTACCCTTCTTGTGCTAAGGCACGCTAGGCAACACTTCAGTGCTATGTTTGGGGGCCTTTTAAATAGCAAATGGCCAACCAGAACCTCAAAAATGTGAACAATGTTGCATTAAACAGACCACGTTGTTTATAGCCTGAGAGCTGAAACAAGAAAACAAAATGTAGAGACACACAGGCTTGGGGAATGCAAGTGAAACAAGAGAAGGGAGTCCAGTGTGCATTGGCAACTAATCAAGAAAACAAATCACCCAAGCCCATAAAGGCTACTTTAGAAATGGAACACAGGAGAATAAACATTGCTGTCAACTCATAGGAAGGTACAAAGAGAACATAAATGAGGGAAGCACAGAAAATGAAATGGAATCATCAACATTTGAAAGGATAAAAGAGAAAATAAAAGAAGAAGACACAAATGATGCGATATGCACATAATTGGGGTCTCCAAGCAAAGAACTACTGGAGGACATACATCAGCTAACTAGGGGTAAATGGGAAAAAACCTGGCAAACAGGCTGATGGAATTGAAGGACTAAGATGAAAACACAAGTGGATGATAGCTCTTTATCTTTACCCCTACTAGAATATAAATGTTAAAACCCCTGAAAATACAGAGATAAAATCTCTAACAAAAATGTGGAAGTAAAGGCAAAAAGAAGTTGGGCCGTAGTATTGTCACAATGGAGAAAAATTAGCATTTAAAGGTAATACATCGAGTATTGCACTATAAGTATATGTAAACATTATAAGTAAAAATGAAAAATAATAAAATCAACTAAAATTGGGTGGTGGAAGTTAAGAGAAAAGTGTAGAGAAGATGTATACCAATTTTCTTGGGGTTTTTGTAGACATTTAATTGTCCATAGTAATATTTAAACGTCATGTACAAATAGTTATATGCAGTATGCATCTTTATGTTTAAAAAAGTAACTCAAATTAAAATACAAATTTTTCAAATTCTTGGAATGAACACGCCCCAAATGTGAAAAAATAAATTAAAAAATCAACCATATAGTTTTTTAATAACAAATGTCAAGAAAAACACAAAGGTTAATAAAGACTAGATTACAGAACTAAGAATATACTTATTTATTATAATACAAATAGCTACACACACTTGTTAAAACAAAGAAACCAAAAAAGACTTGGATCACAAACTGAATTCCAAATTTTACTACGTTAAGAGATAAATCTAACATAAAATTACCCAAACAGGTTAAAAACAGAGATGGGCAAATAAAATCCAAATAAAGAACCGATCATGATTTTAACAGACAAAATTATATTTCAGGCAGATAGTCTTCAGTGCATCAAAGAAGAACACTTATAGGTTTGGCTCAATGGCTAGGGTGCCAGCCACATACACCAGAGCTGGCAGGTTCAAACCCAGCCTGGGCCAGCTAAACAACAATGACAACTGCAACAACAACAAAAAATAGCTGGGCATTGTGGCGGCCTGTAGTCCCAGCTACTTGGTAGGCCAAGGCTAGAGAATTGCTGAAGCCCAAGAATTTGAGGTTGTTGTGAAGCCCAAGAATTTGAGGTTGCTGTGAGTTGTGATGCCACCACACTCAACCAAGGGAAATATAGTGAGACTCTGTCTCAAAAAAAGAAAAAAAAGAAGAAGAACATTTATAAACAACATAGGTTTAATTCACAAAGACTAGTAATTAATAATAGTTACCAAATAATAACATTATTAGTCATAAAGAAAATGAATAGGAAATAGCTAAACAGACACTATAATTGAAAACTTTATTTCACCTTTCCCAGTTCAAAAAAAGTAAGTAAACAAAATTTAAAATGATAAAGAAACCTAAAGAACATGATAAAATGGGTGTAACTGATACATACGTAAGGCATCAAAAACTATATACACATCATGAGAGACGTTGTCTGTGTATTATATATTATATTATGCATATACTTTGAGCACCTCTTGTAATTGCAGAAGTTCAAATGTGACTTGTATTCATCTTTTGTCATGAATGTATATTGAGCATTACAATTTTAATACAGCTTTTCCCTTTTTTAAAATGGATATACATTTTTTGGCACTCGCTCTGTGGCTACCTCTTTACCCTAAAAATATAGCATGTATATCTCCTAAGTGCTCATTCATCATTGGCAAAAATCTGATTATTAGGTCAAAAAGTAAACCTCAATGAATTCCCCAAACAGGAAATAGTTCAGAAATATGTCTGAGCATAATGAAATAAAAATAAAAAGTAATTACAAAACTAGTAGTAAAAACTATGCAACCATCTGGAAATTTCAAAACATTTAAATCAATGTTGAGTTAATTACAAATAGCTAGAAAAATAAAGATAAGAAAGTACTACAGACCACATGCCAGATACAGATAAAGCAGAACTCAGAGGAAAATCTTTAGCATCTTTATTAATAAACCAGGAAAACATGAGAATAAGTAACTTAGTCAAGTTCACATTTTGTAACTTATAAAGTAAACCAACATCAGCCAACCAATTAAAGGAATACAGATAACAGAAAATATCCCTACTTCCACTAAAATAAATTTCGCATTAACCAAACATACAAACGTTATAATGAAATGATTAAAAATTTCTGTGTTCTTCTTAAAAAAATTGGTATAGAAGGGACATTTCTTAAACTGATACAGGCTGTCTACAGCAAACCCACAGTCAATATCGATTTGAATGGAGTTAAATTGAAATCATTTCCACTCAGATCAGGAACCAGGCAAGGGTTCCCATTTTCTCCACTGCTCTTTAACATTGTAATGCATGTCCTAGCCATTGCAATTAGGGAAGAAAAGGTGATCAAGGGTATCCATATAGAGTCAGAATAGATCAAACTTATTCCTGTTTAAGGTAAAATTTGAAAGTATTTGTTTTCAAATGACACACCTAACACAAATGTTTCAGTTATGTTAAAAACTCAAAATATCAAGCATATGCCAGAATATTTCAGAGAAATACATTTCAAGGTTTATAATTTTGTTATTTAAGTGTGTGGAATATAGAATATTATTTAAGAGAATAAAATGGATTAAAAAAACAAAAAAGCACACTGATAATACTAATGGCTAAAATTCACTAGGAAAATGTCAGTTATTAGTACTTATGTACCCACTAATGCAGCAAAAATAACAGGGGAATCATGAAAAATCATGGTGATACTGAGGCTGTTAAATTTTGTGCCCAAATGCAAAAACAGATAAAATTGTGGAATTACATGAGAATAATGATAATAAAAACAGAACATATCAGAATAGACAGACGTGATCAGAAAATATTTTAGGCATCAAACACACTGCCAAAAATAAAAAATAAATGAAATGAACATTAAATTTAGAAAGCCATGACATACTCTGAAAGTATGCAGGCAAAAAATAAATAAATAAATAATAATAATAAATTAAAAAAACTAATTAGAAGTGGAAATAGAAATAAATTTGTTAGAAAATAAAACTACAGTGAAATTTTACTTAAGAGGATGTTCTCCAGATCCTTCCAGGTAAATACATATGATGTAAAGTCTCCATCTATTTCATGGCTGAATGTAGGGGAATACGGCACACTTCTCGGGTAAAGGGCTCAATTTCTTAACAAAATTTACCTAACAATCACAGTGTAACCTAATTGTATATACCCTTCTTATATTAACCTGAAATTAGAAAAAAAAATACAGTGAAATTTATATATAAAAGTAATGGCAAGTTTACTTGGCTGGATATGAAAAGCATGAAATATCACTGGATAAATTAATCAAAAAAGGAGAAAGACAAATACACGAAATTTAAAATGACATGGGTGACATAGTATTCAATACGAGGAAAATTTCAAGTCTCCTAAGGTCAAAGTTTGCAGAATTCTATTCAAATACATTTCAAAAAAGATGCAATGGATAATTTTCTAGTGAAACACAATTTATGCAAATTCACCCCAGGGGCAGCGAAAAGTCTAATGAGACAATGACGTGCAACACATACTGAATGTGGATAAATAATTCTTTTTTTTGAGACAGAGTCTTACTTTGTCACTCTCAGTAGAGTCCTTTGGAGTCATAGCTCACAACAACCTCAAACTCAAGAAAATAAGGCTGAGACTCAAGGGATCCTTCTGCCTCTGCCTACTGAGCAGCTGGGACTACAGGCACCTGCCACAACTCATGGTTATTGTTAGAGATGGGATCTCACGCTTCTTCAGGCAGATCTAGACCTTGTAAGCTCAAAAAATCCACCCACCTTGGCCTCCCAGACTGCTAGGTTTACAGGCGTGAGCACCCTGCCCTCAATAATTCTTATATTAAAAAAATTATCAGCCCCACATCCTTCTAGAAGAGAATGTTAGAAAATTATTAGATATAAGATAATACAAATTTTATACAAACTATTGAAATACAACTATTTCAGGGTGTGGGAGTATATGAAATGAAGAAGCAAGTATAAATCTGATTTAAAAACACAGCTACAATTGCACCATAAAGTGAAAGTACAGATCACATAAAACAATAAGACAGTTTCATGAAAAGATCTCAGATTGTGTGTGAGACCCGCATATTGTACCCCTTGACTGCACTAATGTACGCAGCTATGATTTAATATAATTTTTTCCCAGTGATAGGTGCAGAATAGCTATTTGATATATATTTTTAAAAAGAAAGTTAATCTTTCCAAATCTTTCAAAAAATAGAAAAGTCACCAGTTCTTTAGAGTAAGAGTATGAACAAAACTAACCAATTCATTGGGACATTTAATATTTTATATTACTATAACAATATTAGGCATTTATGGGAAAACAATAATTTAACCTTGAATTTTTTTTTTTTTGCATTTTTTTTTGGGGGGGGGGCTCGGGTTGGGTTTGAACCTGCCATGTCCAGCATATGGGGCTGGCGCCCTACTCCTTTCAGCCACAGGCACTGCCCTTTTTTTTTTCTTTTTTTTAACTTTGATTTTTTTATACTTGATTATTAAAATATCCCATAGGCTGGGTGAGGTGGTTCACGCCTATAATCCTGGCACTTTGGGAGGCTGAGACAGGAGGATTACTTGATACCTGGAGTTCAAAACAAGCCCAGATAACATAGTGAGATGCTTCCATAAAAAATAAAAATAAAATAAAATAACATTCTATATTTGTAAAATCTAGAGATCCAAAACTTTCCAAGTCAAGACAAAAATGTTAAAGAACTAACTAATTTAGGGTTGAGTTCCATTACCAGTCCATAACACAGAAATAAATTACAGTAGAACCTCTGCAAGTTGACCGCCCAAGGGACTGTAACAACCTTGTCAACACATGGTGATGGTCAACGTGAGGAACTTACAGAGAGTATGTGTGGGGTGGATCTGGTCTATGAAAATTAGGAATTAGGTCAATGTAGGGAGGTGATCAATGGTGAAGGTTTCACTGCACTTAGTTCTTCCAGTATCTCAGAGAAGGCCATTTGGCTTTTACTTAATGTACCTTCAATTTGCTTCACAGTCCATTAATAATTTTCTTCTTTTGCAAGTACTGGAAATCACAAATATTCCAACACATCTTTTCTAATTGGTGTAAGATCCACATGACAAATGAAATTTGATTTTAGTTTCTAATAGGTACTCTTTGAATAAAAGTAGCCCTGAAACCTGTTTTTTAAAAGTATTGCCTGTCTAGCAAGCAGTTGGCATCAGTGTTCTTAAATTTTCCATTTTAACAAAATGTCCTTTTTAATTACAAGGAGCCCCCTCCCCCCCAAAATAGGTTTAAAACTGAGCTTCTCTACAGCTGGATAATCTCAAAGTTTATCAAATCAGCTCTCTCTGGATCCTAATTATTTGGTTTCTGTTGACTCCATCTCCATGAACGCTGGGCATCTAATGTACTCATTTGGATAGTTATGTTCATAAGTCTAAGACATTTGGCGTAGTAATCTATGAATATATATTATACCTATAACTCCTTATCCTGATTCATTGATTATTTAAAATCATGATCCCATATAGGGAAATCCTTCCAGATTATTTTCTAAAAAGAAATAGTTCCCTGTTTCTACTGTAAGTTATACACCCAGAATTGAGCCTGCTTCTCATTTATAGAGAAGGATAAATATCTTCCTGGCTTGACTCTTTAATCTTGATTTTCTTTTCTTTTTTAAAAAGCTTGGAAGCTAACTAATCATAATAGTACTGTAGAAATTTTTTAAGGTTTCATCTAGTCTTCAACTATTAATCTATACTTGTCATATCTATTAAATCAAGTAGGGATGCTATTCTTTATACCACTTTTTTTTTTCTTCTTCATTTTCATTTAACTTTTAAAGTCATTTGTCCTATAAAGCCCTACATACAGGGTAAAAACACTTATTGAAGTATTCAAGTAATTTTAGGTCTTATTTCAGGAGAAAAGTATTAGAAAAACAGCAGTACAGTTGATTCAGGAAAACTAGGATGAAAAAGCAACAAAATATGACTGCAAATATAACCCAGGTTAGTTTATTTAAAAATACTTCACCATTTGGGGAAAAAACAGCTTTCCTGTATTTCATGGGAATTATTATATTCTTTAGAAAAATTATAAATATTGATATTAAGAACACTATCTTTAAAAAGAGATAAAATATCTCTTGTCTTGTTCAGTTGACACTATGTAAATATTTAGAGAATTAATATTTAGAGAATTCAGTGTGTCATTAAACATTTATTTTTTGGTCAGATCCAAATCCACTCTTTTTTTTTTTCTTTTTTTTAGAGACAGAGTCTCACTTTGTCACCATTGGTAGAGTGCCGTGGCATCACACAGCTCACAGCAACCTCCCACGCCTGGGCTTAGGTGATTCTCTTCCCTCAGCCTGTCCAGTATCTGGGACTGCAGGCACCCGCCACATCGTCTGGCTATTTTTTGTTGCAGTTTGGCCAGGGCCAGTTCGAACCTGCCACCCTCTATATATGGGGCTGTCTCCCTACTTACCGAGCCATAGGTGCCACCCAAATCCACCCTTCTTTATTGGAACACTACACACTATATCCCTCCATGACTAGTGGCCAATATTCTCTCGCCTCAGTTTCTCTTGATAAAGAGTGTTATGGAGAAACTGACAGGCAGAGGTTAATAGAAGAGACTTGATCTTTTCCTCCTTTACTACTGTTCTTACTCTGGAGCAGCCACAGATTCGGGCTTCCAGCTTGTTCTCAGAGTCTCAGATCTAACTTCTGACACCCTCTCTGAATACAGTATTAGCTGGGAAGAATCTTCCTTGTAGGCCCAGATTTCAACCCTGGAGCTTCTTCTTGGAGCTCTGGCTCCTGACAATAATGAACCCTCTTTTTTTCTCCCAACACTAGTGGTAAAACTGCTCCCTATAGGTTAACGTCACTGTCATCTAAGTTTCACTTTTATTATTTCTCACAGTCCTTCATTGTCTACTTAATTATTTGTTTCCCCAACCAACGTCCCTGTTAAAGTAATTAGTGAAGTTTATCTTTCCCTGACTGTGTGTCAACTAAACAAGATCAAGCCCAGATGCTGTGGAGCTCTTTTAAGAATCAGTCTCTTCGGTGCTAGGAGCAGATGGGAGCACAGGTGGTGATTTATGAACAATTTTTGAAATCATGGATCTCTTGAAAAACCTAACCATATTCAGAAAATATACAGAGTTCATATAAATTGAATTATACACTATCTGGAATTTATTTTGTCCTTCTTAATAATACAAAACAAATTGTTTTCTGTGTTAAAAGTAATAGAAAATTTGTGTTCTACAAAGAGCTAAATTTTTCTGAGCTTATGATGCAATTTTATAGACATTGTTATTTGAATTTTCATTTTATGTCACAACAATAATTTTAAGTTTCTGACCCAATGAAATGTGAGACATTTGAGTAAAATGATTTATCTTTGTCTTTATGTTAGCATAACACTCACACAAAATGTAAGGGCTCAAAATATGGTGAGAAATGCTAAAGTAATTTGATTTGAGAATACTGTAATTTGTTAAAGGGTATAACAGATTAGAACTGTTATTATTTCAGTGGTACCAAAAATCCAAATGTGAATCAATTTATAAGTATAAAGAATAAATAATAATAAATTATATATGGAGACTAAATTGTCTTCTATATGTTAAGATTGACTTTCATTGTTCCCAAACTATATTCACAAAAATTATTATTATTATTTTATCATCCCTAAAATGCTCTGAGCAATGGGCCAAAACCAGTTATATCATAATTTAATTAAGAGTTTTGATTCTCTTAAGGTATTACATAAGATATGCAGTGTTGTTGTGGTTCGTTTTGTAATGCTCAGATTGAAAAACTATTAAGGTCCATTAAAAATGCTAC
Source organism: Perodicticus potto (assembly GCA_963574655.1). Taxonomy (NCBI): domain Eukaryota; kingdom Metazoa; phylum Chordata; class Mammalia; order Primates; family Lorisidae; genus Perodicticus; species Perodicticus potto. The sequence goes on from CAUYRH010055605.1 coordinate 10,752, forward strand.
TTTTTTTGGTAAACATAAAAATTTTGATACAGTTCCAGTTTTTCTCCTGTTCACTTAAAAAAAAATCTGTCAATAAATGTTAAAATGGGTAGAAATATTTTTATCTCTCACAGTTAAATTTTATGCTCCTTCACTTGTCACTTCTAGTCACATTAAATGGATGATTAGTCAATAATATTTTCAATATTATTGAGCAAAATGCAATGGATATTGTACTACAATGAGCTATGAATATCTTATACACCACAAAATCGTATGGAATAATATTCACTGGAAAATTAAATTGCACTGAACCATTTCTCTACTATATCCATATTAAAAGAAGGTGATTTACTTCTGATAAAAAGTCTCCATCCTGTTTTCTACCATATTTCATATTTGTATTGTCAGGGAAATGCTTCCCTATTTGAGTGTTAATTCTTCCACAATTTTATCTCTTTGCTAAGTCCCATGATTCCACTAAGAAATTTCCAGTCTCTTTACAGAGAAATTAAGAAGGTACCACCAAGAATTGCTTTCCTTGCAAATGAAAAATCAGATTCTACTTCTTGTGTGGTCCAATACTTTGGGAACATTTCACATTTCTTCTTAGTGGTATGTTTTAAATCAGCTTTCTGGATTTCTATGCTTAGGTTCAGAGCATTGAAAGGGGAATTAAGCATGTCTGTACCAGCTGTCCCAGAACACAAATCCTGGTACAAATTCTGATCCAGCATGACTAACACTGTGTTATGCTTCATGCTTAAAATAAGTACATTTTTACTAAAGTAATGGTAAAATAACTATAGCAATTTATCAGTATTGCACCAGGATATTCTGTACCTTGTTATTTGTTCAAGAATGTCTGTCATAAGCAATTTACCTGTACTAGATTTTTGGCTAGACGTTGATCTAGACAGAAGGAAACATAAGTTTTGAGTTATGTTACTCCTTATGGTCATTCAAGCTTGTTATTAAATGAATAGTAGCCACACTTGTCATCTTATCTCATAATGAATACATTTATAAATGCTAAGTAGAAACTTCAATTTTGAACACTAGTTGATGAATTAAATCCAGTGAAAAATATTTAAGAAATTATGTTGCTCCTAAATGTAGTTAAAGAAAAAATGCCTTTCAGAAACGATCTCTTCTCTTAATATGCATTTTACGTTTGTTGGGTTGAAGTGATGAAGTGATATTGAATTAAATATAGGGTGTCCAAAAAGCAGCCCCTAAAGTCATCATACATAGAGAAAATGGGATGATTTTATAGCTAAATGTAAATTTGTTTATAAAATATTCATTACAAAATTTTATAAAATACAAAATATTCTCCACTCTTGGCCACCTCTTTGTATTCGTGCTTAGATCGCTTTACACTTACTGCTCCTTCTTTGAGAAAGATTCTTCTGGTTGGCCTCTGATTCCTGAATTATTTTCCTTTTATATACCTTACTGTCCCATTCTCAGAGACTTGCCCCAACCATTCCATATAAACTACAGCTACTTAATTTACTTAAATGCCATCTAGTTTTCTTATTTTATTATTTTCCTATTTTCACTGTATGAAATGCCTTCTTGCTTGCCTGCTTTTCTTCCTTCCTTCCTTCTCTCACGGCCCCTCCTTTCTCTTCTTTTCCCTTTCCTTCCCTTTCTTTTCTCTCTCTGTTTCTCTCAGTCTCTGTCTCAACCAAATTAATTCTCTTTAACTCAATTTACTTATATTTATATTGTTTTGCAAGTTTATTGTCTTCTTCTTGTATCTGACACAGTATTTTCAGTAAAATAGAGACCACTCTAGGTATTTCACCATATAATTTAATATAGAAAACTTTCTTAAAGGGTGTTAGAAAATCAAAAGGGCAACAGTAGAGTAACATAGGCTTTGAAACTGTGGGCAACAACCACAACCCTTGTAGCTGAAGGAGAAAATGGAAAAGGCGGGAATTACCAGAGCCTGAGAAATCAAACGATGGGCCTTGCCAAGCCTAGTTAAAAATCTTTGAGAAGAGAACACCAACCGATGGATGGTAGGACCTTAGAACTGGGCAGAACGGGCCTATGAATTGGTGTTCAGGCTGCCTGGGGTAGAGTGTGAGCACGGCTGGAGGAAGTGGGGGGAGCAAACGCTGCCACATGTCACCCTTTTCAGGATGATGCTACTTGTGAACATTAATGGAGGAAAAGAAGTAAAACAATATGACAACCAAAAATGAGGAAGTTTGGTTCTCCTTATTCTCAGTCCACTTCTAGCAACCCTATCTAGCAAAACTTTCTGTTAAAATTCCAGCAGACAAGAGAAATACCATTTGTGGATTTTCCACTCCCGCATCACAAGCAGAGGATAGAATGGTGAGTGGGGAGTACAAAGACAATAGTTTGATAACTAGTAGACACCTTCCCTTTGGTTCCTCTGTATCCGTACACACACTTGTCATGATGGACTTCCATAAAGTAACAACAGCGACTTTACCCTTGGGCCTACCATAATACAACTACTTTTCATATCAACGTGTTTCTCGCCAAAAGAAAACATAAAGTACTAAAACTCCTTTTATCCAAATCTCAAGAAATATAATATCCTCCATCTCTGGTTTCTTTTAATTGCTGTGTTATGATTCCCATTGGAATTGTAAAGCTATGCATACATAAAGTTAACCACTAACAAACACTTCTCTTTTTTACAATAATAAGAGGTAAATAAGAGGTAGGAAAAAACACATGCGTTCGTTGTTTCTGTGTATAAACAGAGAAGTGCAGATGAGTGCACCTGTTACTGTCCTTTTCTGTTCTCCAATCATGAGTTTATAGTTAATACTTTTAACTTCCTTTTCAATTGCCTATTACTTGTTCTCAGAAGATTGTACTATTTTACCTCCATTTCTGAAAGGCCTAATCCTTTATTAATATGGCCTTTATTGGTTGCTGTAGTTTTCCACTAAATGTTTCATATCAGGAATAGAAATACTAAAGGGCAGCTAAGATATTCCTGTAGGTTCTAAGCATATTTCTCCCAAATTCTAATGTATATCAGCAACACAGTTTCTTCAAAGCTATCGTTATAAATTTTGCCAGCCCAGATTAAATCTTTTCATCATCAATTTACTGAAATGAGAAAATCAGGATAGTCAGGTGTTGGCCTCAGTCTCCAATTCAATAGAGGCATTTTTCTGTGCCCTGGTGAAATCAGCAGGACCCAAAACTTGTGCAATGGAAAAAATTACCTAAATGCATTTTTAGGTGTAATAGTGAGGTTGGCAGAATTCTAGAGGTGTTTGCTCCCATTACAATTTCCATCCCCTGGTTATTTAACAAAATATTTTTCTAGTAATTCCTTGAAGAGATTTTGGCAATGAGAAAAGATACTAATATGATAACCTCACAATAAGGGCATTATCCTCTATTTCCATGTGGATACGATATTGTCACATTAGTTCAAAAAAAGAAAATTAAGGTAGAAAGAAACACTAGTCAATGAAATTGGATATTTATCCAAATGGAAAACATATCATTTTATCAAAAAGACACTTGCACTCTAGTGTTTATTTTAGCACAATTCAAGATTACAAAGATAATGGAATCAACCCAAGTGCTGATCACTTCATGAGTGGATTAATAAAATGTGGTATATATATAGTAGGGAGTTCTTCTCAACCATCAAAAAATAAAATTCAATTAATTGCATTTGTAACAACCTGGCTGGAAGTGGAGAGCATTTCCCTGGTGAAGTATTCCATAAATTGAAAAATAAACTCCACACATGCTCACTATTAAATCAGAAGACCGAACAGCAATGATGTGCACGGAGGGAAGTGAAACTCAAGGAAATCCAGCAGGTGGGAGGGGGGGAGGACAGGTGTACCTCACAGGTACGAGGCACAATAGCTGGATGACGTTCCCACTTACGACTTTGTCTCAAGCAGTACAAAAGCAATCCATGCAAGCAAATCAATTGTACCTCTGTAATGCTCTAAAATTAAGAAAAAATAAGGTTTACTGAACTAGAGAGAGAGACAAAGTTAAGGAATGAAGAAACACGGCCCCCAGTGTGAGCTTAAAAATGAAATGGCAAGACTGTGAGGCAATTATGTGGTGGTCTATAAAATGCCTAACTCTCTAAGTCTGACCTTAACTAATGCAGACCCCCAGTGAGTGCAAGTATCAGTCCAAAAATCTAGTAAACTGATCCACTTGTACTATCCAGCCTCATTAACTCATATCTGATAAGCACACTTATGGAAAAGAAGCATATTATAGACTTTTATTCCATTCCCTTGTTCTATGACCATTCAAATTTATTCCAAAGCACATTCCTATGTGTCTTATGCTGTAGTGAGACTAATCTTGGGCTTATGAAGTAGGTTAACCTAACTATTCTGAGTGATATAATGTTCAGAGGATGCCAAATATGTATATATAGAGAGAGAAATAGATACATACACACACACACACACATACATATATATGTACACACACATACACATTTTAAGAAAGGAAAACGCTGTGTTAAAATTGTAATATGCAAGTCACATTTAACTTCTGCAATTATAAGAGATACAAGATACAATACACAAGATAAAAAATGTTATTGGCCTATAGTGAGTATTACAATTTTAATAGAGTTTTTTCCTTTTTTATAATGTGTACATATTTTTTTATGGATTCTCTGTATTTATCTCCCTGATATATATCTTTGTTTATTGGACTGAATGATAAGGGTCAAGTGTATCAAGAAAAAATACACATTTGTAAATTGACTTCCCAGGGCAAGGGAAAAAAAAGATCTTTAAAGAAAAGGAAACTTGTCTCTTTATATCTTTTTTTTTTTTTTTTTTTTTTCGAGACAGAGTCTCCCTGTGTTGCCCTCAGCAGAGTGCTGTGGTGTCATAGCTCACAGCAACCTCAAACTCTTGAGCTTAAGAGCCTCCCAAGTAGTTGGGACTACAGGTGCCCATCACAACGTCTGGCTATTTTGTTGTTGTCGTCATTGTTGCTTTGTAAGCTCGGGCCTGGTTCTAACCCACCAGCCCCAGTGCATGTGGCCGGTGCCCTAACCACTGAGCACGGGAACCGAGCCTGTTTCCTTATATCTTGTATGGTGGGGGTCTCCACAGACATAGCAGACATACTTCGGCTAGTGGACTTTTGGCTATTCAATATTCTTGGTTTCATCTGATTCTGTTTATATCTCTACCAACTTTAGCTTCTACTTTCTCTAAATCAATGCCATAATCTTCACATAAGAGAGTTGGTTAGTTAAGGAATTCAAAATATGCTATCATTCTGAAGTCTATATAATTATATTTGTATCTCATTTATAGTGAGCTTTGACCTACAGCTATAGGAAATAAGAGTTTGTTGGATTGTTTTAAGTTTGCCAGAAAAACTCAGTTTTCTGGCTGCTATGTGGGGTGAGAAAGAAAGCTGTGAGTTTGTAATTTTCTGCTCATAAGCTTTTCAGTATATTCACAATCAGACATTTCACCCCATGGATTCTGTAGTCAACATTACAGATATAACAGTTGTATGCAACAGCCACTTGTTCACTTGCCCCTAGGATTTTTTCAGTTAAGTGCTGATTTACCCCCACAGCTGGTATTAATTTAAGGTATGTTAATATTAGGGCATTCCATAATCAATTAATATTCTACTTTTTCATTGTCAAGGAGCTCATTCCAATTTGCGAGACAAATAATATAATCAAAATTCTATGACTCCATATTTGAAATTCTGTTTTCTACATTTCCTGGATCATTAAATCCTGCATCTGATGCCAAGTAGTGCCAAATCAGGGGAAGTAAAAATGCATTCGCTATTTCAATAGAAGTAATAGAGTACGGTGTGTGGGTTGAATAGGTATGGAATGTCTGGAAAAGCAAAGTGAAAACACTTCAGAAAAGTACAGATATTGGATGACCACAGTCGGATGCTATCAACCTGGGTTCAGAACTCAAGGTGGTGGGGTGCTTCCTGGTGCATGCGGTAGCATCAGGAGCTATCAGCAGGGGGCCCCCAGGTCCGGGCTCTGAGCAGCGATGAAGTCTGGTTGGTAATGATACCTCTGAGAATGTGTAACAATATTGGTTTTGAGTGCTAAAAGATTGCTGAAGATGAAACCAAATGTTGCTTCCAGGGTGAACAGCAGCAGTGCCGTGGCACTCACTGAAATAATCAAAGAGGAAGGAAATGTGCTTCCTTGCTATTCTCCCGACACTGTGCTTATTTGGCAGAAGAGAGAGAAAAGAGCTTTAAAAAGTGAGATTTGAAGAATCCTAGCCAAGTCATCACAAAGTAAAATGCAATGCTGTAGATTTGGAGAAGAGTGACAAGAGCTTAAATTCTATGACCTAGAATATGTTTTATGATAGCAGGGTTTTATTAGACTACTTCCCTATGTTCCCAGGACCTGGGCCTGTCATTGAAAAGGCCTCACTACTTATTTTTAAGCAACTGAGTAAACACTTTGGGAGATTTGCAAGAGGATAATATCCAGCACCATGTACCAGTTTATATCCTTTAACTGGAAAATGATGGAATGTAACCAAAGTGACATTAAAAGAGGACTAGAAAGGTATGTGCAGTATTGGTACATAAAATTTAAATTTACTGAATAAGCTGCAAATTTAATTGTAGTTTAGTTTGTATAAGCAGCGAGTACAAAATGGTTATTATTTAGTCTTGAAAATAAAATATTAAAAGTGTTTTTGATCCCAGAAATGAAGGTTCCCTAGCATTTCTGTTCCTTCAAACTTCTCTTCAATATTTATGAATTATTTAAGTCAAATGTCACTTTACAAGAAGTCTTTGATTGAGTTTTCCTCTTTTAAATGAGTCCAACACAAAATTATTGTGTATAAATGCAAATAATATACTTGAAGTCCTCACTTACCATCACCAATAGGTTATCAGAAACTGTAACTTCAAGCCAAGTGTCATATAATACATCTAATTTTTCCATAGCATAATTGAAATAAAAAAGAATTGAATTCCTACAGCATATTTCTGGTCAGAAAAACATCAACAAACTTTAGAATAAAGACCAACATTACTTCTAATATTAAACACTGAATTGAATGTGAGCTATACATACAGTTAAGAAATACTAATGAAAACAAGTAAGGCAATTATTTACTAGATTACTCTAGTGTAGGTAGTAGGTAGCCTGAGCCTATCTTGGCAGTTCAGGACACAAGTAGGAACCAGCCCTGTGGATAGTCCATAGACAATACAGACCCCCTAAGAGATCTGGTGTGCACAGTTTTAAGAAGTAAGATGAAACGGTAGTAGCTCAAAAAAATCTATGCAGACATGGGGAGAATGTGAAAATTCCTAGCTCTGGCTGGGAATTGATTTTTTTTTTTTTTTGTCATTAACATTATAATGAAACGACATTGAATGAAATGACATTATTTGAGGACTTACAGTATGTGAATGGATTTTAAAAATGCATTCATTCAAAAGTCTTACCAGATACTTGGTTAACACAGAAATTCTTCCATATATTTCTCATCAAAGTAGGTCAAGTCTAGTAAGAAATGAAACCATAGAATTTGTGATAAAATTTGCTATACGCTGTAATAGTCACTTGAACAGAACGCTAGGGGGATACCGCTAAATAGAGTGACTTACTCTAACCTGGTGAAATGAAGGAAGCTTTCTGAGAGGTGGACACATTATGAAGATCTTAGCAAACTAATTTTCACACTATTATTTATCACTTCACTGGGGATTTTTTTTAACCTGTAAAGCATATCAAAGTACAACCTAGAGGCTGTTTTCCTGTTGGTACGAGGTATGTAGGCATATAGCTTTCGATTTTCTGCATCTGTGTTTAGCAAAATACATGATACAAGGTACATTTCATTTATTCCCATTCCTGTTAGTCCCTGGTTTGGTCAACATTGTGCAAGGTATCAAAGGTAGCTTCAAAATGAAATGTGGCAGAGACTTTGAGTGACAATGATGTCTTGCAGGATTTACATCTTATTATACATTGTAGACGAGAAGAGCGAGCAGGGGAGAGATCCAATTAGCACTATTAGAACTCGATGCTAGATACTGCAAAATCATTGTCCTGCCCCCACAGGTAGAATTGGGGCTGTTAGTTGTTTATCACATAGTTTGGAGAATGGTACATTGTCTCTCTTTTTCTTAACTCTACATATGTGTTTCCTTTACCTATAAAGTTCCTATTTTTTTTTTAAATCTTAGTATCTCATTGCTGATTTTCTTCTAATGCTTGCTTCAAAATATCTTTCTAAATGAATATTCCTCTGATCCTTGCTATTTTTCTGCGTTTCCCACAGGACAACATATTCTGTGTAGAGACTGCATCTTTGATTTCTGCTGTCTGCTCAGAAATGAAACTAGAAACATACTATAAATTCTCAATGTTTGGGTTGAGCATATAGATGGATAATTAACTAGCCCTATTGAATCATGTAGGTTATAGACAAAGTTTAGAAAATAATCTTTAGCAAGATATCTGCTGCTAAAGTGCAGATGGAGGCATTTTGTAATGCATATTGCATATACTTATTTTGGGGGCATGTAATGTTCATGCAAAATTTATTTTTTTCTCTCTTTTCTTGCCTGTGGATTCCCTAAACCAATTTTAAGTGTCACTACTTTTGTTAAGCTATCACGTCTCCCATTAGAAATAATCTGCTCTTTGTTGTATTCTTTTATTATTTGTTTCTATTTATTTTATATCGTAGTGATTGCTTTCTGTCTTACAAAAGCATAGCATAGAGGTTGAGATAGTTGAGCGTAAATGTTTAGACACGCCTGCTCTAAAGGCAGACCCTTTGAATCTTATTGAAGTCAAAGATTATCTGGGATATTTAGACAATTCATTCACCCTCTTTATTTGCCAAATTCTCCACGTAAAAATGAAGATAATAGCAGCTACCTTGTTGAGTTATCATAAAAAATAAAATGCTATAACATTTATAAAATACTTCAGATCATTATCAACTATATAGCAATCATTGAAGTTATGTTAAATATTATCACACATTTTTCTCCTCTACTAATAGTACACTCTTCAAAGGCATAAATATTATTTAGCTTTTTATCCTGCTACAAATATGCAAATTCTATCAAAGTTTCTTCTTTTTTTATTATTTATTGATGTTTTGTCCTTGAAGTGTTTCCTTTTTTCTTACAAAGTCATATTGACTTTTTTCCCATCTTTTTTTCTGAAATGAATTTGTTTTTACTGGCATACTACCTAAGATTTTAAAAAATAAGAACTCAACATTATTACTTTTTCTTAGTACTGCTATTTAAGCTCATCATACTAAGCCCTCTTAGTTAAAATTATGTTGTCTTATTATAGTCATGTCTACATTTTGATTTTGTGACTAAGCTCTTGAGTCTCATATCCTGGTATTTCAATAATACAAAAAGGGACAAAATAACATGCCGTAACTTTCAGTAAATGTTCACCGGAACAATTCTGAAAGCTTTGAACCCCTGGGTTATTCACTGAAACTTTGACAACCGATGTGCCCAAGCCCATTCATTCTTCATCTCAGCATTTGTTCTAATTGAGAAGAATGGTACAAATAGGGAGGTAAAACTCTCTAAAGAAGAAAGAACGGATTAAATTCTGAGAGGCCGGGAACCAGTTCCTGGCTTTCCCATTAATGACCTGTATGAATAAAGGAAAGGAAGTTAAATTTTCTTGACTATGAAATCTTCAGCTACTGAAGGAGGGAGCTTTGCTAATTGAGTGCTTTCTGTATTTTTGGGAACATAGAAATAATGCAGGGTGGATATTAGTTATTTTTTAAAGTTAGTAAGCATCTGTTTGATGCCTACAGAAATACAAAAATGCTGAGCCCCAAATGTTTTTTTTTGTTGTTGTTGTTATATTATATACCAGTTGCATTTTTTGTTGTTGTTGTTTTATTGTTAGAAGGATTAATGGGAGGCCTGGGTGGTAAACATAAGCAAATAATTACTATACAAATTATTTATAATATCTTTTAAATTCTAAAGATCTATGAGACATAATCCTAAATAGTCATTCATTTTGTGCATTCATGGTCTTATACATTTGATGCATAATTGGTAAAAATTAGGGATAAAAATAAACAAAGAATGGCACTCAAAGAGATGCTTTGATTAAGGCACATCATAGTACAAACCAAGAGAATAAGACGTCTGAATATCTTCTGTGGAGGCACTTATCACCACGCAGTGTATAATATAATAGCTTCTGCGAACACTCTCAGTAGCTCCGTGACATAAGGATTATGGCTCTCTGACCTGTAATAACTTCAGAGACTCAGAAAAACTAATGAATTTGTTCTGTGTTACATTCAATCATGTGTGTGGTTTAAAGTTTCTGCCAGGTAATTCTGATCTGCAATTTTGGCAATTTTTTTGCCTATGCCTCCACAAAAAAAATAACATGCTAGGATACCTGTAACATTTTATGAGTACCCCATGGAGCTTAAACTTCACTATGGTTTATTCCATGGAAGTTAATCTTTAGGCATTTTTCGGAATCAATATCAACTGTTCTTATAACATATAATGGTTTAGCAGGCAATAAAGTTTTGATCCTGATTCAGAGGCATCAATCAAATATGTTCTTCAAAATTGCACAGTTTTAAAAGACATTATTATTATTTCTATATCATTTTGTGGGCAACTATCACAGTGACATTGTCCATTTCATATTTGAGTTTAACTTTTGCTTATTAATATTGGAAGCAAATCATCCAGAAAATTGCATTGAACTGGGCAGAGTTTTTAACTATTAATCTCATTGTCTACTAAAAATAGTTAAGTCCTCAGGAACAAATAGGCACACAGCATTCATGTTTAGAGCAATCTCTCATTGTCCAATTTGGGAATAAAACACTATACAATTGCTTTCTTTCCTTTTAAGCACACTTCAAAATTCCACTTTTTTCATTGTAAAAATAATGGAAATTTACCCAACAATGAGAAATACACAAATCTTTTAGCAGCAAAAGAAGGTCTGTAGGGCTTTCCATAAAATGAGAACAAAGTGTTTCATTGCCCTATTTGGAGCTGGTTAATAAGACACAAATGTAATAGGCTTCACTGCATTTAACTTCAGAAAAAGCGCCAATATCTTCAAATGTGAACCTCAGATTATTGCCTCTGCAATTTGTTTAGGCAGCCAATGCACCACAACTCATTTCCAGCCTACAAATTGCTTTTGTTAGTGGAAACAGGCTACAATAAAGCTTGATTTCCTAATGCTTTATTGACTCTTGATCGAGTTGATGTTGAGAATTCTTTTGTCTTCTTTCACTGACTTTCTCAAATATTCTAAATGCTTTCAAAATGATAAGGTCTTTACATGCTGAGTTTCTGGAAGAATATTGTAATCCTTTGAAGATTTTATTTGCTTAAAATGGTTTACTATTTATTTTTCATATTGCCTATTTTCATGTGGATTTTATTACTACCTTAGAAATAATTATTTTGCTAAATGTGGAACAGTAGGTGATGTTGTCAATACTGCAAAGTTTCTAAATTTCTTGATCATATTGCTATATTCTGATAGGAGTAAAATATTACAAATGATTTCTTACAAACATTAATTTAAAACGATACATTGTTATATGTTTTATCAGTTCATTTTGCATTACCTTATAAATACTACATAGTCTGAGAGATACAGCTAGCATGCACTATATTTCCTAATGACAACAATATAATTAATACTTCTAAAATTCTTGAGTTCCATAAAATCTTCTCATTAAATATGATTTTATGAATAAACATGGACTTTAATAGCTCCTGCTTATTAAGTGAAAACAAAATAGTTGAATATAAATGTTAGTATAGAAGTATCAGGAAAAATATCTTGACATCAAACATCACATTAAAAAATGGTAAAAATCATTAATTTTGTAAGAATTTTCTTTGTAAACATATCTAAATCATTCTTTGCAGTCATTGCTAGTGATTACATCATTAGCACTAATGTCAGTGCCACTGAGTATATTTTAAAAGATATTTTATATTAAATTCTTTGGTAGTTAAAAATGCTGAATGTAAGGAGAGCATAACAAATTGGGGAGGAGTGATCTTCTAGTACCAGTGGTATTTGAATATTCTCAGCATACAGTTTTGTCAACAGCTTAGAAGCAGCATTCTGGTAAACCGTAAGGCTAAATTATAGGGGTTCAAATATCCAAATTCCAAGAAGATTTTAAATTGACAAATAAAAGTTATAGTCAGAAATCAAAGACTAGAGCAGATCTGAAGTTCATTAGATGAGGCCCTGGAAACCAGGTAGATGCAAAGGCTCTTTACAGAAGCCTCTGGCCATATTCTAAGTTATTCACAAATGTCTTCAAACCATGAAAATATTAATGTGTCTTGTTAGCTTTTATTCATCCTGTGCCTTATTATTTCTGCCTGATATCAGTCCCTCAGGGTAAGTATGCAATTGGTCATAAAGCAGTATTCTTTGTTGTCAAATAAATTCAACACAAACGTCTAGATCTAAAGACTAAGCCATAGATTCCATCTTCCAGATATAGCCTATTAAAATGAAATTGATCAGTAACACAGTGGCCTAAACCAAATGAGAAGGTTTCAGGCTTTGAGTTCAAGGATACATAGTGGAAGTTAAAAAGAAATTAATTTCTTATCTTGATATTTCCAAAGCATCAATGATGCTAATCTCTGAAACCAAGTGCTACTGGCAGTGCACATAAGAACTTAAAATCAATATAGGCACCATAAATTTCATATAACAGAGAAGGCCACCAAAACAATATAAATGCCTTTAATGCATACATAATCTAAAATAGAGATGTAGATTTTGAACAGAAAAAGAGAATACAAAATTAATTTAATTTGACAAATGAATTTCCTATATGTCCCCAAAGAGGAGAATGTCTTTCTCTTGAGAAATTCTCCACAAATTCCAAACCAGGGAAAGACCCAACAAGAAAATAAAATTATAGACCAATATCAC
>CAUYRH010055607.1:0-56405 GCA_963574655.1 Perodicticus potto
CAAACACCTAACCAAACCGGGGGACGGGGCGGGCGCGGGGCGGGGCGGGCGGGCCAGCGCCGGGCACGGGAGGGGAGGAGAGGAGGAGAGGAGAGGAGAGGACTGCTGTACTGAGAAATAACCTCTGAAACCCAGACAGCCTCCAAATCTTCAATTACAGAAGTTACTCATTTCTTTTTCATCTGGAATTCTATCTTGTATTTAGTGAATAGGGGTTAGTGGGAAGAGCTGGAGGGGAAATTAGCCTGAGAAAGTTGTTGGAGACCTTGAAAGGCTTTTGATGTGTTTGCCTTCTGGGCCGGTGCCTCCTGATCCCTGTATACATATCTTCTAGCACTTTCAAATGCTTTGTTTCAGGTGTCTCTTTTTCAATCTTCTGGCCCTATATGCGTATCATCCCCCTTGTAGCCCACGGTGCCACTTTTGTGTTCTTGGTGGCTTTCTGAGAACACAAAAGTGGGCATTTTTGAATTTTGCTGAATGCAAATATTAGAATGAAGGATGTTTTGATCATTGCATTATAAATCTGATGCGACCAAGATATCTCTGATCCTTGCCAGAGAGTTTTGAATTAAATGACCTTTTTCTTCTATGTAGCACTCTAGGCATGAGAAATTCCAATTACAAATGAGAATTGAGACTAGAAATTTCTAATGTAAAGCCTTTTCTGATTAATATACATTATTATTGCGCTACTAAAAGCTTTGCTCAAATTCCCCAAATGATCTCATGTCTTACCTTCCTTGAAAAGTTAGTTTCTTTTTCCTCTTTTTTAAGAGGAATCCTCCCTGGGTATTAAGGTGGGAGATATGTATAGAAAGGTGGCCTCAGCTCTATTGTAGCAGTTGTGGAATACTATATGAGAATTATTTAAACAATGATAAAACACTGACAATCTTTTAAAATAATGCTATATGCTAAATTTACATTTCATTAAGATCACTCTGCCTTAGAGTTTGTTAAAAGAGAAAAAGCAAGAATAAGGAATTCTCATCAGGAACCCATTGGACTAATCTTGGGCAGATATGTGCAAGGTTTAGGTTAGGAATGTAGCTGTAGAGATGACCTCTTTAGGGAGTATAAGAAAGAAGGATGAACAGGGCAAGGTGTCTGTTACTGGCATAGGACGAGGAGTAAAGTAAAGACAGCTGCATGACAGAAATGTGGATGCCTCAGGAGAGCAGCGAGCCGTCCCAGGATGTAGGACAGAGGTGAGAAATAGTATGCTTGCTAGGAATTAGGAAGGAGGGAATAAAATACTTTAGAATATGCTACATTTGTAGTTTCTGTGAAACTCTAAGAGGAAATGTCAATTGGGAGAATGACTGCATACCTTTCTGTACCATCCAAAGTGAAACTAATGATCTTGCATAATTAATAGCAATTTGCATTAATTCAGACTATCCCAGGTGCGTTGGGATATATTGCCACCCCATTTATTTGACACTGGATGACAGTTGATCTCAGCAGAGAGATTAGAATGGACATTTTCAATCACAGGGGTCAATGCTAATAACACCCCAGAAAAAATGTGTGCCAATATATTTGTGTTGTGTACATCTTCATTTATATAAATTGATATATTGCTTCACAGTTTAAGACTTTTCTTGCCTATCATTGGATTTGATAACTTAAATCCCTAAGGCATTCCAGAGGGAGACCTCATTCTGCACTGGTGAAATATATCTGATTGTCTTCTTTTCCCTTAAAATATTTCATACTGACTCAGAGCCTGTACCTGGGCAGTTAGAGAGCCGGCCACATTCGGGGCTGTGTATCTTCTGTGTAGTGTGTGATTGGGGATGGACTCCCCAAGTGAAACGCAAGCTGCTGTCTTCCTCTGCAGCTACCGACGTTATTCTGATGAGTTTGTCAGTTTATGAGCACGTTGGCAAACCCCTGCCCCTTCTATAAAAATGTCCTCAATGACATAAATGATGATCCAGATAAAAAACTCTGGTGTTCTTACTTCACCCTTCAGAAACTTGAGGGCAAAGATAGGAGAAGGAAAGGGGAAATATCTGTATATACATGTCACCCCGTTATTCTCACAATCCACCCAAAGAGGAAATAAATAAGTTTTATATTTCTTCTTCTGGTCTA
Source organism: Perodicticus potto (assembly GCA_963574655.1). Classification (NCBI taxonomy): domain Eukaryota; kingdom Metazoa; phylum Chordata; class Mammalia; order Primates; family Lorisidae; genus Perodicticus; species Perodicticus potto. Next base: position 2,104 of record CAUYRH010055607.1, read on the forward strand.
GATGAGATTTCTTCCTATGTCTACCCCTTTCTTTCTTGAAGTGACTTTTCTCTTGTACACTTCCCTTTGTTTATTTCTGTAGTGCATACTATATGCAAGAGTTGTTCTAAAAGCTTTACAAAAACTAGCCAGTTTAATCTTTGTAACAACCACAAGATATATAATTATTATTTTTCCACTTCATAGATGTAGCCACATATCAGCACAGCCAGGATTTAGACTCACATGGTCCAGCTCAAATCTAAGATTACTCACCCGACCCTGTTAGGTGGTGAGGCAGAATGAGAAAATATGAATTAGGAAGGACATATCCATCAATGTAATGTTTTCAAATTTTATTTAAGCTCCTTTTTTGTTATCGGAGTGAATGAGAGGATCTGGGAAGACTGTAAATTCTAATGATGGTGAAAGGTGAGCTAGAGGAGAAATCGCAGTGTGAATACATGTAGTGTTAACTTGAGCAGAAAGAGAAGAGGGATTCGTAATTAACATTAAGAAACAGCCCGTGTTGTTAATAACAAAAAGGCTCTTTAGTGCATTTGTTGGTAAACTGAAGTTTGACTCTAGGCCTTCTATGTTGAAATCGTTTCTTTCTATTCCTTATAACTTTTTCCATATGAATGCTTTCTTACATTTCATATACATTTCTCAAGGAATTTTCTCTCCTGTTTAAAGTGATTTCCCATTGTCTATGTGATAAGGTGGAGATAGGTTCGTTAATAACTTAGTTCTTGCTCAAGATCTAGATTTACCTTTTTATTTCCTAACCCATGGGATTTTATGAAAATGTGAAATTGAATTCTTAGTAGTCTTTTAACACACAATTTGATTCTCTTGCATGTCTGACTTTTGCACAAGATGATCTTTTCTGTTTGACTGGCAACCTCCTGAATTCTCACAGCCTCTCTTTGTCCCCATTGTATACAAAAACTTCTCACTTTGACCACTTTCTATTACCTTTTGGGCATCATCCCTGTAAAGTATTTCTTAGCTTCTGGAGAAAGTTTCTGCTTTTTTTGTTGAAAATTAAAGTAGGTACTATTAATAATTTCACTGGTGAAAAATATGTAAACCAAGTCCATCCTGGCTTGTGGAAGTCAATTACTAAGTTTTTAATAATTTGGCAAGCTGACCATTAAGCTATCAATAGCCTGAAATCAACCACGAGTATTTATATCACAGAAATCTGAAAGCACAACAAATTAGTTTCTTTGTTTTGTTTTATTTCTTTTTCTGGAGATTAAGTTTATTAGCACATCAGTGGAAATAACACTGTCTATCATTGTTCAAATATATACAACTAATATATGCTGGACATAAAATGAGTGTGTACTGGACATAATTAGGCTAAATTAGGCAAGCAATTGATGATGCCACATTCTTCATATTTTTACTTACCTTGTAAAAGACTATTTTATTTATCTAAAAAAAAAAATTTCCCCAAATTTAGGCTTAAGATTCAAGGGGCAAAAAATCAGTATTCTGAAGAAAGACATCTGCACTTACATACACCATTCTCAGCCAATGACACAGCAATAGTGCTGTGAAAATTGCAGACCTTTACGACCTGGCCTTTGATAAATGACTTAATTAAAGTAGGATTAATATAAATCATTTGTCAAGAAGTAATGCCAGTGAAAGTAGAAAATATTCTGAAAATCTACCCTTCCAACAGACATTGTAGGAGGCATTGATAACAGGGCGACAGTGTCAAACACTTGTAGAGCTCCTGGAGAAAAGGCTGATGTTTGCCAGCTCTGTAAGAAGAAATTGAAAAGCAAAGAAATAAATTTTGAATGACTGCACCTAAGCCAATATATCATATAGTGTACTTTTTATAAAAACCCTTAGGAAAAATTTCTCTCAGGTCTTGGCAACAGGCAAAACTGACTTCTCTTCAATAATTGTTTTCTAACTTTATGCACACTATGAATCTTGTAACTAATCCTATTCTCCTTTTTTATCTGACAGCTGGAGAGATTAGAGGTATATTTGTGGCCTAAGTAACTAATGTATAGAACCGTGGGTGCATAAGTTGGACGCTAATCTAAGCCCTACATTTGCTCTTCTCCTATCTTTATTTTCCCTTTGTCTCATTCTTTCAACCTTATTCCTTCTTTTGTACTTGATGCATTTTTGTAAATCACTCTGAGACCTTTGTGTTCAGAAATAGGGTATAAATAAAACAAGCAGGAGATGAGCACAGCAGCTGGCTCTGGAAAGCACAGTTGCACTTGTAAATCTTGCTTGTTTCAAGGGAATATTGGAACCATTATTTCAGCTTCTACTCAAAAGGTCTGGGAACTCTCACATCCAAACTAATTTTGTAGTTGTGGAAACTGAATCAGAAAGTTTGGGATGTGATCTTTGTAATACAGTAATGAAGGATTTACTAGAGCCAAGATTTATCCTCCAAGCTCCACTGTTGATACAAACACTGAAAAATGGATAATTTTTAGCTGGTAGCTTAGGAACCAAATTATTTCTTCCCTGTTGTCAATACCAATGGTTCTTTAGGTAAACTTGTTTCCCAGTGGCAAGAATCTGGTATTAACCCAATGACACAATTTAGAAATGTGTTTCTAGCCTTTACTTATTACTCACTAAATGACTAGTTACTATCTTACCTACACATGTTAACATAAACAAATCTTTAAAGGTTAATATTAAAAGTCATATAGTATGCATAACTTACTTTAAAAAGGCATAAATTTGTTATGTCAAGAATATCTACTTTTGACCTCCCTTTTCCCACTTCACTACTCCAAAAAGTATTTTGATTTTATATAAATAAGGCACAATAATTCAAAATGAAAATTATAGAAATGAACGAGTGCCTGTACATCAAGAAAAATATATACTGTCTAATCGTAATGATTATTAAATGATAATGATATACTGATTTATTTATTTTTTTTTTTTTTTGTAGTTTTTGGCTAGGGTTGGGTTTAAACCTGCCACCTCCAGCATATGGGGCCGGTGCCCTACCCCCTCTGAGCCACAGGTACCGCCCAATGTACTGATTTATTTTGATAACGATAATACTGATTTATTTATATGAATTCAAATAGCTATATATAACTAAAATAATTTAAATATGAGTAGAATTATGTCATAGAATTTAATTATGTCATTTACAAATATTTAAGCAAGTTAAAATGTTCCTTATTCTTTCACTGGACTATAACCAATATTTTTATATAGTAAAAATTCAGAATCTTTTATAGGAGATGGCAAGGTAAAAAAGTCTGTGTAGGAAGGAATAGAAAGTAAAAGGAGGCTGGACATTCCGAGACTCAGATACTGACATTTCAAACCATCTTTTGTCCTTGTTCATATTCGTGTAAGTCATGCTGTTATGATTAGAGAATAAAAAAACAGTTAAGCATAGGCTAGATTTTGATAAAATCCTAGACTCTTTTGCAATAAACCCCAAGGAGTCATCTTTAACTCAGCAAATGCTCTTATGTTAAAGGTATATTTAGGGCAAGTATTTAAATTGAAATGTGGCAAATTTTAGGACAGTCTTTCTGGTATTTTCCGTATTCACAGATATGAAACCACTGAACAGTCCTCTTTGTCCAGCCTTTGAGTGATGCTATTTTTAAGAGTTTCCACTTTTTTAATGCAAAAGATGCAAAATGCAAAAGCCCCCAATTCAAAAGACAAAAAAATACTGTAAGTTATTTTTTATCTTTAAAACTTTAAACTTACAGTAATACTGTAAGTTATTTTATTTATCTTTAAAAATATAAAGTATATCTTTAAAAAATACACTTTTATTATCATGATGGAAAGAGGTATTTTCTTGTAACTTAGGATATGTATTATGGAAAGTAGGTCAATAAGATTTACACTACCATTCAGCCACTAAAATATTAGTATCTGGCCAAATCTGTGAAGAATATGAAGGCAAATTTTCTATTGTTTATTATCTACTTATATCAAGATAGAGTAGACAAAGTTACGTTCAGATAAAGTATCTGATTTTATCTCCTAATTCAGGTGGACTTAAATGGCCATTTTCTAATAGGATAAGTTGTAAAATGATATGCCCAAGGTTACACAGTGAAAGGCCCTAATTAATTAATTCTGTTTAAAGTAATTTCCTCAGCAGACTTTATTTTTGCAAGGAGGTATCTTGGGCACTAGAAATACAAGGATAAATAAAATTCTACTCTACGGGCCCAGTGCCTGTAGCACAGGGGTTACGGCACCAGCCACATACACCAAGGCTGGCGAGTTTGAACCCAACCTGGCCCAGCTAAACAATGACAACAGCAACAAAAAATAGCCAGGCGTTGTGGTGAGTGCCTGTGGTCCCAGCTACAGGCACTGGGAGCCTGTGGCAAGAGAATCGCTTAAGCCCAAGAGTTGGAAGTTGCTGTGAGCTGTGACGCCACCGCTCTCTATCAAGGGTAGCATAGTGAGACTTTGTCTCAAAAAAAAAAAAAAAAATTCTCCTCTACAATAGAGTAGGAGGCAAAGAGAGAAAAATTCTTAGTTCAAGATGCTTATTTTGGAAAATTTATTCCTCCCAATCCTGACTGTTTGAAATTAAAAAAAATAATTAAAATTAGTAAATCATCAACTAAATGAGCAAGTTAGGCAAGCTTCATGTGGCCAGAGAAATGGGAGTACATTTTACATAGATACATTGATACAGCTGCAGGTATAGATAAAGGTAGATAGATTATGAGTCTCAGAAACATGAGGTAAACCAGAAGATAAAAAATGCAGCTTCAGGCAGACTATATTTCTTGACATATTTAAGCTGTCATTTAGCTTATCTCTGAAAATAACTGATCACATGTGAAAAGTCTTGTGTTTATGTAAATGAATACATAGTGTGTTAGGAAAAGCAGTCCCCACTCTTATAACTTAGTGGCACAAAGTTATTGGAAATAAAGTGGGACTGGACAGGAGTTTGTTTTTTTTTTTTGTTTTTTTTTTTTTTTTTTTTTGGTTTTTGGCCGGGGCTGTGTTTGTACCCGCCACCGCTGGCATATGGGGCCCGCGCCCGACTCCTTTGAGCCACAGGCACCACCCTGGACAGGAGTTTTAAAATACGCTCTTTCCTCCACATTGTACTATATTAACAGTTTGTAGAGAAGGCTTTTCTTTTTATTATTGAGCTGAAATACTAATTGTATAAAAGGAAAAATAGTCACTGATTTTTATCCCCATCTGGTGGAATAATGAGAAATCATTTTTTTCAAATGAAAATTTATTTTTGAAACATCATGTAGTAAATAACAATGCATTTTTAACTTAAATTTTCTAATTCAGATTCTTCATATAGTAACATAAATATTTGTTAAGGAGGAATAGGTGTTTGATAAAGAAATTGGGAAACCAGTGAATGTGTTGATAATTTTTCAAATTAGAGACAATGTCCAAGTCTTCCACACAGGTGCTTAACTTACCATAAATTTAAGGTGGATTGTAATGAAAACAATAGTAATGTAAAAGTAAAGATCGTTATAATAGAGATCAAGCTCAACTAATGCAACAATAAGAGAAAAAAAATAGGTGAAAAAATTACGTACCATTTTAGAATAGGAAGAAACTATCAATAAAAAGTATAGATCCTCTATTTTTTGAACCTATCCCTCAACCTTATCACTGTGTTTTTTGCAGGCACCAATAGGCATCTGCCCTGAGAATTTAAATTATTACCACTTTCTGCCTATTTTACTAATTAATCAAAGTGGTATTTAAGTCCCACTTGAAGGTACAAAGCGCAGAAGGTGAATCAGAGCAAGAGAAAAAAAACAAGGTGCACTAAAAGGAAAAAAATTATCTTCCCTAAGAATCAATATTTAATTATTTCTGGCTCTGTGAGACATAAATGGTACTAAAGAATATTTTCATAGTAGCTACCATTTCTCATTTGGAAGAACCACTTAGTGTAAATAACGTTTTAACATCCCTGTGAACAATGTAGTCTAATGACATGAATGACATACCACATATAAAATTCAAGGCAAACTTTTTTCCTTGTATTTTAAAAAGATGCTCTTGGCCAAACTACAGAATTCTATGAGAACTCTTGGAGTCTGTAATTAATGAAAAAAAGTCCTGAAATAAGAGATTAGCATCTGTGATTTGATGGTGGTCAAAGCACAAATGTCCCATAACACCTTGACCATATTTAGTGATTCTTTCTTCTCTTTCCCTCAATGACCGACTATCTTCTGAAATCAATGGTCTTAGCAATATTATAGTCCATTAATCCATCTGTTCTCATCTTAATGAGCCAAGATCAGTTGTTTCTTCTGCCTAATTGAAAGCAGGTGCTGATTGACAAAAACAAAGGGGAAAAATTCCTATGCCTTTTCTAGGAAGAATAGCCACCAGTTTCTTTAAAAACATCATTTATATGAAGTATTCTTTTTTTTTTTTTTTGCAGTTTTTGGCCCAGGGCCAGGTTTGAACCCACCACCTCTAGTATATGGGGCTGGTGCCTTACTCTTTTGAGCCACAGGCACCACCCCATATATGAAGTATTCTTAAGTGTAGCTAGGAATTTCCCCTGGGTTCCGGTTTTAATCCTGGATCATGAGTTTGTAAGATAGTGGAAATCCTATCAAAGTATCTACAGTAGAACTTCTCTAAACTGAGCATCCAAGGGATTGTAAGTAACTGTCAACATATGGAGATGGTCAACACAGGAACTAGGTCTACTTTACTGATATGTACATGGGGTACATGTCTGGTCTATGAACATTAGGTCAACTAAAAAAGATGGTCAGTGTAGCAAGGTCGTTAACTATGTAAGTTCTACTGTATGTAATTGGTCCAGACTTAATTAGTAACAATTTTACTACAGTGTATACTTTAATCCCAAAATGTTCTGATCAAATATTTGATTTGGTTGCTCTGTATAAATCCTGCTTCCTTTTATACTATCTCCACATTAACTTAGAGACAGATATTTTTTCCTGAAATGATCACCTTGAAATGGTTGAACTATGTCTTCTCAATAGCTTGTAAAATTTTCCTATTTTCTTAAAAAATTTGCACTTTAAAATACAGTGACATCTCATCTATCAGAGCACTAGTCTTCTGCCAAAATGAGATTTCCAAATCAGGGCACACATTTCAATAGGGTCCAAAGAAAACTTCTGAGAATCACAAAATTTTTGTTAGAATCCACCTACCTGATCCCAATCTCAGGCTTAATGGTTATTTTTAAAAAACAACCAGCAAAACAAACAAACAAACACAAACTTTCTCATAAGGATGTTGCAAGATATAAACTAAAAGAAAAATTTTTGAGAAAGCCACAACGAAAAAATTAAATATCATAGCTAGAAATTAAATGGACAAAAACTGTATAAACCTGTATGTAGACAGAATATCTGGTTAGATGATGTTGGAGCATCATTAAATTATATTCCGTGATCTCTATGAGAGCCAGTATGGAAATACAGTATTCTTAATCTAATTTCTACACAAAATATTTTATACTAAAAAACAATTACTTTGGTGCTTGAAGGAATAAACCCTGGAATTCAATAGTATAGATCATTGCTTCTCAAATTTTAAGATACATAAAAAACACTTTAGGGTCTTGTGAAAAATGTGGATTCTTGCTTAGTAGGCCTAAAGTGTGGGTATGTTTCTAAGTTTCTAACAAGTTTCTAGTTAATGCTAATAGTTTTTCTAGTAAGGTAACAGGATGTATTGATTTTCAATAAAATCAGATAAATGAGATGTTACTGCATTTGATTATGAATACTCTTGGAAATCCGAAATAAAAATATACTGCTAATATAAGTTGGCAATTTTATGTTAATGCCATTCATTCACTTTGGAAATAAGGAAATGGCATATAAAATAAACTATTTTAAAATGTAGACCATGTAAGAGGGGAATAAATAATAGTGTATTATTCAATCTTTCAACCATATAATAAGAATGCATGAGGGAATGTCCTTAAGACCAGAACTTGTTCAATACTGTGCAACATTCGAGGTGAGCTATAACTCTATCATACTAAGTCATATCAATAGAATTCTGAATTCTCTTAATCTATATTGTTTCATTCTTTATACATCTTGAAAGTATGCAACACACAAGGCAATTTTTTTTTTAAGAATATTATGTTTTCATTTTTACTAATGGTGAAACACTGTGCTTTGTTCAATGGTAAAAAATAAAGACTGTGTTCTTTAATAAAAAATATCCAGGCAATCACATTTTCTGGCTCTGGACTTTTAGGCACACAAATATGTGCATCAAAATATTCTGTAAATAAACTGAAAGTGGAAGAACTTAAATATAATAAAACATTTGGAATTATGGATTTTCAGCCTTTCTAGGTGTTCTCATATTTTATAATTTCTTGACCCTGCCAAATTCATTTCTGCTGAGTTTATGAACTATTCATACCCAGTGACATTAACGTGAGGCTTCCCTAGCTGTACCACATATTCCATACTGAAAGTGTTGGGTCTAGAAGATCCATTATTGCCTATTGGAGCTCTTCCTATTTCTGAGTAAGTTTTTGCTAAGAATGAGAATTCAGTGTTGCTCCAAAAGTTAAAGCGAAAAACAACCTTTTAACTTCAAATGATTAAAGTAAATTGTCTACTGTATTATGGATAGAATGTTTAGGGGGCACTGGGAAGATTTTAAAAATTTGATAAAAAGAGGTGTGACTTCCAAGTGTTCCTTGAAAGATTTATGTCTGTGTGGGTGTAAAAATATAAAAAATTTTATATTGGACCATATGGAAAATAAGTTGATGATTTAAAATTCTTTACAAGTTATTCCCACATTTGTCATTACTCTGGAATTCCATCTTTCATTTAAAAAAAAAAAAAAAAGGACAATATAGACAGCAACTGTATAAACTCACTGCTTATAAAAATCCTGTAATTTTTTTTTCCCACTTGGCTATGGAATGTAAATTAAACATATCAAAAAGGTTCTACGAAGCTAGAAATGAAGCATAATCTATGTTTATCCACAAAATATAAATGATTTTAGTAAATTATTTCTTGTTTATTAAAACAAACAAAAAAGAAAGACCCAATGAAACAGCTAAATGTTTAAATGATATGTTCTTTAGCGAACTGAGAGTCTGTCCAAAAATATTTTCTAGGAAAAAAGCAATTAATTGATACAAATGTGAGGCAAATCTGTGTCTTTTTCAATTTTAAAGCATATCGTTCAAAGTTTTAGCTTGTGTGCATGATATAAACTCCGTACATTGTTTTCTCAGTGACAATAAAAAGCACAGTTTATTAAAAACTGAAGTAAAAATTAATGTAACTTAAAAAAAAATCAGTCACAGTTTTGTCATTGGTATATGGAGGTTGTTCCAAGGGCCCATCCAAAGCTCTTCATCATCCGACTGCGTGTGGTCACTGTGAAATTCCAAAGCCTCCTTGACCTTCTTACTGTCAATCATGGACTCCTGTTCGACTGTGCTTTTCAGTCTGTTCCCCAAGGGCTTCGCTGCTGTACTCTCCTTCCCCACAGGGCACGGGGCAAACGTGACCAGAGTTGGTCTTGTGTTTACTTTCTCATCAGAGAATGGCCCCTTGGACAACGTGTTCAGGGGCACATGCTCCTCATGTGTCACTGCCAACTTGTCTAGTTTCTTAACGTGCCTTCCCAGTCGGATAGGTGAAGCAACTTTTAAGTTATCCGTGAGGCAGGCACGGCGAGTTCTCACCACAGAACCATTCTGTGCAATATATATATTGCCATTGATATTACTGTGGATATTAGGATTGTGAAGACGGCTCCTCTGACATTCAGTAGCGCTGTCTTCTCCCGTTGAGCTAGTTTCATACTCTCGATCGACAACTAATTTGATCATTCTTTTTCTTGCCCACTGACAAAATAAAAAACAGTAAGTTATTGTTACAGGAATTAAAAAGGCAAACATTAGTGTACCTGTGGAATCCAAAAGAATGGCAGTTTGGAAAGATAAAACTTCAAGAAAGATGAAGGAAGCGACTCTTTATTAACATCAGTTTATTTTCACTAATTCTTTATTGTCTTTAGCATTTAATAAGGTTTGAAAAAGTGTTGATAAGCCAAGAAGTAGACATTTCAGGAAACACATTTGTTCTTCTAGATAAAATTACTGCTCTGCATGGAAAAAAAAAGTCTATTATTATTTGTATTCAGCTAAGAATCTGATTCATTGTTTGACAGCTGCTATGCTCTTCAGGAAAGTTACACTGAAAGAAATGAACAGCATTACTATGTTCTGTTCATGTTAATGCTCTTTCTTCAATACCTAAATTTTTTTCAACTCACATGATTCTCATTTTAATTTACTCTCCATTATTAGCCAAAACTTTTGTATAGTTTAATGTATTAATTCATTTCAAGGGTCCTGGTTTTCTGGATTGTCCCACTTAGATATATACATATGTTAACTCAAAAGAAGATATCTTCCCAACTTCCATAATTTACTTAGTGATACACAAAACTAAACACTGATTATTAGAAACTTTCCTTTTGTAAGCAACTGAAATACAATGGAAATTGTCACCAATTAATCCTCATTTTACCGATCGACATTTGAAATGGCAAAGAGCAAAGGTTAAAAAAATATTATAGTCTTCTCCAAATAGTGTTGTATTTGGGGCTATGTGAGCTATCCACACTTTACGCTGAGTAATCCATGCTAATGTTTATAAATTTGGTGTTTACTTATCCAGAAAAATTTCATAACTGTTATAATTCATTTTCTTAATATTCACTTTAACTTAAAGCTACAGTAGAAAATAAGTGGTACTAACTTTAAATTTTAAATATTACTTATTTAACTTCTAATAATTGAAACTGGTTGAAAGAAACTTATTTTGACACGTTCACCATAACTTTAGTACCTTTGCCAGTTAAAATGTAGAATATTGGAGATAACTCATTGCAGCTTGTCCTCGGATTTATTTTGAAAAGTGATATAAGAACCATTTTACATATATATATATATATATATATATATATATACATACAAACATATATACATAAACACACACACACAGTGTGTCCACAAACTTTATGGACATCCTGTATGTGTGTGTGTTTGTGTATATATATGTGTGCACATACACAGCCACACACATTTATATACATTTCTCCTATTCATTCCAATAGAGAGGGCATCACTGATAATATGTCATACCAAATCGCACACGTCACCAGAAAATAGTAAATATTGATTAGATGATTGCATATGTTCAAATTTAGGAATGTAGGATTAGTCTGTTTTGCTTTAATACGTGCTAATATACAAATCAATTTGGCTTCTCTCTCTATAAATTCGCTTTCCTGGCATGCTTCTGATCTTACGTCGTCTCAAAGTCATGACCACTTTCCAACCCTTGGGTGGTCCTTTCAGAGAACACACAGAAGGCACCGCACACAGAGCACCCGGCAGGCAAAGCTCCCACCTCCTGTGATCTCTCCTAGAGCGCGGTGTTGTAACCTTCCGAGTCTGCTCCTGGAGACTTCTTTGGGTTGGAGCCCTTCCTTCGGGGGTCCTCCGGCACCTGAAAGCCCCATGGCCCTCCAGACTGACTTTCGCTGCTGCTGCTGCTGCTGCTGCTGGCGCCGGACTCGGACTCGGATCCCTCCTCACTCCCCGCTCCTTCCCCGGACCCGGACCCCGCGCTGCCCCCCTCGGGGACGTCCCCCGCGTCCCGCTCTGCAGAGTCCTCCCCAGGCGCCTCCTCGCTTGCTTCTGCTTCTGGGGGTTCCTCTTCTTCCACGGTAGGTTCTTCTTCTTCCTCCCGTGGTTCCTTTGCTCTCCCTCTGACTTCCTCGCCCTCCTCCACGACGGGCCGCCTTCTCGCAAGCACGATATTTTTCCTGGCTTTTTCTCCTTCGGACTCCGTGGATTCAGACTCCTCCGACTCGGGGGTAGAACTCTCCTCCTCCTCGGAGGCCGCCTCGGACTCGGATTCCTCTTCTGTCGTCTCCGACTCACTGAACTCGGACTCTTCCTCGCTGTACTCGGTATAGTCGCTGGAGGATTCTTCTTCCGATTCGACGGTGCTTTCGGTGGCTTCCTCTTGGTCCAGAGTCAGCTTCAGATAATCTTTGTCTTCCTCCTCCAGCCGCCTCTGCCACTCTTCCCCGTCCAGGGCGACGACGCCTCTTCTATCAGCTAGGTCTCTGACTTTCTTAAAAATCATGGGGAAGATCCTGGCTCGCTTCCAGGTCGTGTACGTGGGCTCAACTGCTGGTGGCTTTTCAATAGTTACAACTACTTCTTCCTCCTCACTGGGCTCTCTAATTTCAACTTTTGGTTTTATAATTTTCTTTGGCTTTTCCTGCAAATGGTGAAAATGCAATGGAATTGTCAGCTTGGGGATAGTTATGATATGACAAAAAGGAAAGAGATGAAGAGATTTGGATATTCAAAGTTGATTTTGCATCTGAGACCTTAAAAAAGACAAATAATCATTGCCTCTTCTTTCTTCCTTTCTCAGAACGTGGCTGAATACCCTTATGTGTCTCCTATACATAAGACCCAAGAATCTTCAATGATCATAAGGGTAAGATGGTTTATCTTATCCTTGAGAAATGTGACTATTGTGTTAAATTGTGAACATGTTAAAGTTACAGTGACATTTATTTCTTGTTCTTGTTGTTTTGGGAATAAATTTGCCAATATTATGGACAAGCTATAAGAATTGGATAAAAATAACTCATGTTATTTTAAACCTAAAATAAAAATAATTTCTTGAAAAATGTTAGGGGAAACATTTTCCTCTGATAATTGAAAGCAGAGATTATATTTTTCATACTGTTCATTTACGTTCGATAGTGTTGGAACAAAAATAATCATTATGTTGCAGAATTTTAAAAAACATCGTATATTTTATCATATTATTTTTATGGAGCAACATTTAGAATTTTGAGAAACAAATTTTATTCTAGCTTTTTTCAAATGTTTGACATCTTACAGAAGAAAATAAATGAAACTATTGAAAGTTAATTTCCATCCATAGACAAGGCAATGAAATGGTCAGCGTTGTTAAATTTCTATGGAAACACAGATGAATAAGATTTCAGATAGCTGGAATGTTCTATAGCCTGCTAGTCCTACAGGATTAAAAATATTGTTCTTGGAGTATTACTTCACATAATAAAATTATAGTAATTACCTCTTCCTCCTCATATTCCTCCTCAGCTTCACCAACTACCTCACCATATTCCTCTTGTCCAGCTGGTGGTAACAATCGGCGGCGACTTCCGTATTGAGGCATTTCATACCTGTAATAAAAACTTATAACTTTAAGCACTTTGTCATACGATCTGTGCCAAATATACCGTGATGAGCTCTGTTTTCTTCTTTTTCTTCATCATTCAATCAACAAATATTTATACAGCACCTATTAGGCTCCTTGTAAATTAATTACAGAACTATAGAGTAAGAACTACTACCTGATGACCAATGATTTTTGCCATATTGGTACCCTGGAATAACAATAAAGAGAGTTGAGTTATTTCAGATATAAGGGTTGGGAGATATGAGAATGAGGTAAAAGGCATAGTGCTTCCTAATTAACTGAAGAACCCAGGCCACAAAATAGGTTCTTTCCAAAAGTAAGGTAGCTCATTCAGAATATAATATCTTTACCTTTATAACAGAAATAGTTTGCTTCGAGCATTGCCTGTAAAGGTATTTACACGTTTCTGCTGTTTTTAAAAGCAATTAACTTTCATGTGTATAAGTAACTTTTAAAGTACTTACTACTAGGTATTAATGTGTGTTTTCTGCTTCTTAATTGCTCTTGGGCAAAACTTTAGGCTGCCTGATTGGATAAAATGTTAAACATCTCATATAAAATAAATGGTGAATTCATGAATTGAGCAAATATGTTTGACTTCTATTTTTCATTAAAATAGTTTTGAATAATTTTACCGCATTTCTAGAATTTCAATCAAGGTCCCTATAAAACATCAATACAGAACTCAACATATTAAACAGAAAAGTGGTTAAAATTGACACATTAATTAAAGCTGGATACACTAGTTATTTTTAAATATTAAACTAATAAAATAAAATTTTAAATACTAGTAATATTTAATATTTCCCTATTATTAATAAAATACTATAATAAGATTCCGAATAAAAAAAAATCTGAAGATGTACCCATGCTCATAACTGTAATAATCTTGTCCATATTCCTGGCCAGCATCAATTCCAGATTCCATGGATAATTCCTATTGTTCAAAAAGAGAAATTGTAATTGAAAGCAAATTCTTGTCACATTTCGGCTCACAGTCAGATTTTCACAATTAGAATTTGAGGACCCCCTGCCAAAATAACTTTCATTACAAAGTGTTAGTTAGACATATTCAATTTTTTTTCTGGCTATTTTACGAAAAAATAAGATTATGTTAGAACTGTAGAGGAAAAAATAACATTTTAAAAAAGATAAATTTGTTAAAAGTTACAGATGGGCATGTTCACTTGTTTTTGGATAACTTTTTAAATTGTCAATAAACAGTTAATACATAGTAAACTGTATTTTAACTTGTATTATTAACTGACTTTGGCCTTGAGGGAAATTATAAAATTATTTTCAGCATTTTTTATCTTAACCACTAACAATTTTCTAGTACTAGGTGCTCTTTCTAGTCATTACAATTGTTCTTATAAAATCATCTGACAAGAATTTATAACCTTAGTAAGAATTCCAGTTAATGTGTGATATCTCCTAAGGATATTTACATTTTAAAATGTATTTATAATTATAATAGTAAGGCTTTTTAAAGAATAAAAAGGATTTGTTAGAGTAGATGCCTTTTCAAGATTTCCAGTTCTAAACCCTAAACAATACTGATTTTTATCAAACTCAACTTTTAAAAAAAGGATGAGTTTTTTCTGAAATATACCTATGAAAACAGCTTTCAATAGCTTTCAAATCCAATTTCTTTACATTTCCCTTTTGACGTGTTTGACATGATTAAACAGGATAAATAGCAAAGGCCAATCAAAGTTATATTGCAATGGAGTAAGAGAAGAGGAGGCGAAAGTACAGCTGCCCTCAGGAAAAGGGACTGGTACTTACTTCTAACATTTTATATCTACTAGAATTAATTGTTGATCGAGTTATAATAAAGAGTCAGGGGGAAAAATGTCCTCCTCCATATCATTTAAAAGTGTTGAAATTTACAGCCTGCATTAATGGATATGGGCAATGACCTTCAGTTGTACTTAATTTGGCCAAAATCATTTGGCCAAACAAATGGAATTAGTTGAATTTCTATTGGCAAACTGAAATAGTTGTCAACAATTCTAATCAGAAAATGCCACCAAACATCTGGACTTTGACGTCTCTTGAATAATTAACAGAAGGTAACACTAGGAATGACCTGTGTCAAGAACCTCATTGTTGGTACTGCTCCTTAGAGCAAGCGTGTTCTCGCAGTTCCTATAGTATCCCCAACCACACTGTTCTCCATCTGTACCCACAGTCGCCAGAGCATCTATATCCACTAGAGTTTTGAATCTAATTAACTCCATTCACTTACATTACTTCCCTGGATCCTAGTTAACTCTAGTTATCTAAATTAACAATAACATGTGTTGGCAGGGACATGGAACAGCTAAAACTCCCACAGGCTTCTGGAGAGATTATCAGTTGGTAAAGTCTTTTAGAAAATGGCAATAGTACTAAAGTACTAAAGTTACATATATGCATACCCTCTTTCACAGAAATTCAATTTGTGGGTTTGTATTCGAGAGAAATATGTACACCTGTGGGCCATGCAAAAGTCGATGAGACAAACACACTACTCACAAAACCACATAGCTATATATCCCAGACAGAATGATGAGTAAACAAGACCAGGTACAAATCAAACATGTTATATTATGCTATTCACATAAACTCCAAAGATAGACTAATTATTGAGTGTGTTACAAGCCAAGTGAGTGATTAGGAGAAAGACAACTAATATCTGGGAGTGTTAACACCAAAGGATTTCTCAAGAGCTGGTAGGGCACATTTGCTCTGTAAATATTCATTTAGCTGTTCAGTAATGACTCATACACTTACTATGTGTATAGGTTTATTTCAATAACTACAAAAATTTTATTATAGGAAAGTTGAGGGAAAGACAGGAACGAGGTTAACATAGACCAGTAAGAAATTAGGGCAGGGTTAACCTCTACCAAGAGTGTCCAACTTTTTTTCTTTTCTGTCATACATTGGAAGAATCAGAGTTGTCTTGGGCCACATGGTAAATACACAAACATTAATAAAAGCTGATTTAAAAAAAAAAAGGTCCAGTCCTATTTTGGGGGTATATAATGCCACAGATAAGCAAAAAACATCTTTACAAAATGTTTGAGGATTTGGACACCCTGGAAGTTATTCAACCTAAATACTTAAAAAAAAAAAAAAAATGTTTCTTATTGGTAAGCTTAGTATTTTGAGGCACCTAAAACCCAATGTAACTATTTTGGTTTAAATGATTCAAATGAGCCTCAAAACCAATATTTTTTTTTTTTTCAATTTTTGGCTGGGGCTGGGTTTGAACCTGACACCTCCAGCATATGAGGCCAGCGCCCTACTGCCTGAGCCACAGGCGCCGCCTTCAAAACCAATAATTTTAAACTATTTGCCAAATGCATGCGTAATGTAATAACATGCACAGAATGAGAAAAGGACTTCAAATGATTGTGAAGTGGCATTGTAATAACTTTCAGTCATGATAAAGAAGACAAAATAAAATAGTAAAGTAAATATTTACAGAGACATAACACAACTTAATGAATTTCAGATTTTAAAAGTCAGAATTAAAGAATTTATTTACAGACATACTTTTTTCTTTTCCTAAAGAGAGGGTGATACTCAGCTCTTACCAATTGCAGTATATACCTGTTATCAAGTAGTTTAAAAATATACTAAGAAGGATACAAGGGTTAAGGACAAGAACCCAGGAAACTCAGTAAGCGAGTCCTTGATTCAATCAGTCCCTTTATAGTTCTGAGGTGGGTAAGAACAGGTAGGGACTGGCAGAAGAGAATAATCTGAAGGTGCCAGAGATGCTTACACCACCCATGAATGAAGAATAAATCTTCAAGTCTTGAAAGAAAATCAAGGAAGAAACCAGTGATCCCTAAGATCCTTGAGTTACCTAACAGACAGTGCAATGCTGGCCTTTTACTCCTCCACGGTTCCTCTCTACATCCCTCAGCAGGTGAATCCTAGATTTAGAAAATCATGCAAAGTAGCATACTAGTAGCATAGATCCCATAGTGAATGATTCACTTTTGCTGACCACACTGAGAACACATAGAATTAACTTAGTGTTCTGTTACTATAAACACTTAAATACTCCTGAAAACAAAAATAGCCATACTATCTTGCATTTTCTAAAACTTTTTATCCCCTCTACATTCCAGTTTGCTGAGCTGGGAGCTTATATGTTAGATATTACTGCTAACATTTTATAGAACATGAACTTGATATTCAGGAGGATGCGTATTTTGACTAAGGTCTTGCATTCAATCATTGGTATTTGGATTTTAACCCTGAGTTTTCTGATTCTATAGTCTGTGGAGCCCTCTCCACAGAAATTTTTGCTAAAATCTTCATAAAAGTTGAATATTCTTGCTACTGAGCCTTCAGATTTGGGGGAATAATTTCAAACCAAGAAGTGCCGCTCTATAACAAAGTTAAGATTGTGTTCTCAACTAAAGGGAAAAAAAATTAGGTAGAGTTTATAAAATAATAAAATTTACCAAAGGAAAATATACTTCAAACTAGTATTTCTTAATTTTTATTTTTTTGTTTAAGTAATACATAAACATAATAAAAAATATGAATTTATTTCATAATTCTGAATATCTTTTCCACATTGCAGAAGAAAATGTCAAAAGCAATTTGAAATAGACATATGTCCAAGGGAAGTATAATGAATCACAAGAAATATTTCAGTACAGATACTGACAAGTCTTTCTTAAAACTTAACATAATCTAAATGTGCCCTTAGGAATGGATCTGATCAATCCAGATTCACTACGACAAGTAACTACTGATAAGGTTCATCATTATGTTATTTATTGATGGATTGTTTTTGTGAGGACCAGGGCCTTATTTGTTCAATTTCCATATCATAAAATTTGAGATACAGTGGGAGGTAATATATTTATTTGTTTATTTATTTTAATTCAAAGTACATTTCTCTCTCTTGCATAATTATGCCACATTGGCAGATATCCACTCTTCTTCCACGTAATATGGACATTCAAGTCACAGAAAAGCATTGTGAAGACTCAGTGAGGTAGAAAAGAAAATGAAAATTGATACCTCTGGTTTAAGAAGAGAAGGCCTCAGCAGTTGTTGTTGCTGCCAAAAGAAATTAAAATAGAAAAAGATTTAGAAAATAATTCAGATGGAAAGTGTAGATTATGATTGAGAAGAGAAAAAAAAGGCAACAGGTTGAAAATGATTACCTTGGGGTTACACTTCATTATTTATGTGATAGCTAGCTATCAAAGGCATTAAATAATATTTTGACTAATTCTGTATATTGAAACACAAAATAGGAATTCACTTTTTAAAAATTTCATCAGCGTTTTAATTAACAGAAAATTTAATAACCTAAATAAATAGGAATCTATTTTTTTGTTTTAAGCTTAATAGCAGAAAAAATTATTGATACTTCTAAAAGTACTTTAACATTACACAATTATTTTTATGAGTTTAACCTTGTTTTAGATTGCCTCTCTTTTTTTCTCCCCAATCACTTCAAATATAAGCAGGTTCATTGGGAAGAGTGATAGAACATACAGAATGATATAGTTATGATTATTAATCATCATATTTAAGACATGCTTCTTTCCCTCCTTCTTACCAAAATGTGGATTGCGTGCACTAAAGCATTCAGTGTGTTCGTAGAAAGTCTTTTGTCATTAGGACAATTGTTTTTCCTCACATTTGGTAGGGGTCGCTTCCCATCTCCTAATTTCACTCATACTTATGTATGGGAAGCACAGTCGCTATTGGTCTCTTTTATAATAACCTATATTTTAATAAGATGGGAACAAAATATACAATCCAAATTTTGGTTTATCATCTCTTTGGGGTGAAATGGTTCAACAACACTTGTCTGAAAGTAAGCATTGGGAAGGTGAGTAGAATGGTTCTGGAAGATCATTTTACCAACCAATCAACTGTTGAACAACTATTTGGCTGGAGGGAATAGACTTTTTATGATATAGTTGTTAGTGAGTTAGTCTACTTATGTTATTTGTTTATAGGGGAAGAGAGTCTAAGTTAGAGATACTCTCATTCAATCTGTTACCTATTACAATCATCCCTGAAAACCAGTTATTCATAGAGCCATTCAACTTGATTTCATATAATCCAAGGCATTTTAAACTCCAAACCAATTAGCTCTGTACTTAATTAGGTTATAAACGTCTCTTGCCTAAGAATCTGTATGCTAAATCAAACCAGGTTCTCAGAGACGTTGCTGATAGCATCACTTACAGTATATCTAGCCAAATACTATTGGTCAGAATGCCCAATATGTTCTCTGCAGACTGAAAATCAAATTAACACAATAGAAAATCCAGAGCTTTCTAATGGACTAATTTTTTCTTAATTTTAATATATAGGTCACTACAAAAGTTTTGAGACAGACTGCGTTGTTGCTCATTATTTCAGTTCTAAGAAATACAATCAACAGCATCCTTTTTGATTTACTGTGCAAGTTTCAACTTGCTCAGTTTATTGGTGTTGCTAGAAGGGCTTCATTTGTTTTCACACAGATTTTATGTTTCTTGATTTTTGTGTATCTCAAACATTTAAGAATGACTCATACATAGTCAAAGGATGGTACCTTAGAAAGGCTAAATGGCCAAAAGTTAATAATCCTGTGGTTTCTAAATTAGATTTACAGCCTTAAAGAAATAAATTTGGGGGAATGTCACACAATACTGAGTAACAGTAATTCAAGAAAAAAGAAATTTATTTTTTAAAAGGTAAACAGTTGGGGAGGCTCCTGTGGCTCAAGGAGTAGGTTGCCGGCCCCATATGCCAGAGGTGGTGGGTTCAAACCCAGTCCCGGACAAAAACTGCAAAAAAAAAAAAATGTTGTAAACAGTTAATCTTTGTTCACCCACATTTAAATGGGAGACTTAGCCATCCAAATAAAGAAGCAACACACATAAAAATTATTCATAATATACTTCTAAGTTTTTATTGAAATAAAAGAAAATAACCTAGTTTCAAAAGAATGTACATTAGTCCTGCCTATCACCCAAATCTTTCCCTGGTAGACTTGCTATAACAGCAGAAAGCCCTTACCTCTGATGCATAACCTCTCCTGTAAAGCAGAAATAGACAAATCAGTATTAAACATCTTGGATTTTCAGATGTAATAAAATTATAGATAAGGGCTTGTTAAAAAAAATCTGAGCAAAACTCAGAAGATAATGTTTACTGGAACTGTCTCACTGGAAATGTATCATGGCATTATCAAAACAGGAGGATCATGGTTTCATGCCTTAATTTCTAAAATAATGAACATCCTCATCCCGCAAAACAACAATATGCAAAATCAGTTTTATCTCAATGTATAAGACAATTTGACCGTGTTATTATCAAATGGGATAAAATTATTCTGTTATCTGTGTGGTACACAAGTCTTAATATACATGAGATACTCTTGAAGGTAAAGATGTGTTTCAGACATGAAGAATGTAAAAGAGGATAAAAAATTATCTCCAGGACTACAACATGTTCTTCCAAATGACTGCACATTTTTTTTCTGTTTATGTTAACCTGATTCTAAAATTAATCTATGAAAAATATTTATTATCCTTTAGGGGAAATGACATTATTAGAAATAAAGTGAAAACATATGTAGAGACATAACAGGAAAATATTTAATATTCCATAAAGATTTATAAGTTTCATGGATCACAGATTGGTGAAGCCGTATATGAGAGAAAAAAAGATTACAGAGTTTCCAAAGTGGAATGCCACTAATTATGAAAACTTTTTATTTATTATGCATTAAACATCTGACCGAAAGTAGTAATCATGTTGATATGTAGTGACTCACTCACTTAAACAAGTGTAATGATTTATTACAAAGAGATGCATGCAGAACTTTCTAAAGTCCAAAAATCAATCTCTGCAGAAGATTTTTTTAGTCCTTTAAAAAAAAAAAAAAAGCCTTCGCAAGGTAAGTAAATCTACTTACTGGGAATTAGCTTATGTGGTTAATGCATTGAAACTGTTGGTAACAAAGTTAATATAAAGTATTAAAAAGTTAATACAATGTTTACTTATTGTTATCAACCATTATTTAAAATAGTTCTACAGTGAATTTTGCAGAATACTTATAGGCTCATATTTATAAGGAAGATAACCCTTCCAGAGTTTTAAAAAATTTAGACATTTTCAATGTTCATATAATTTCTATTTTTCGAGATAATTACAGGAGTGAAAACTCATAGTTAGGTTTTAATAATGACAATTGAGTCACATACCTCATAGAAAATACCCAAACTTAGACTTTACTTTCTAGAATATTTCAAGTGACTCATTTTATTAGCAATGTTTTCCTTAAATGTGGAAAATACAATGTAAATGCATAAAATATAGTTTCCATTAACCTTTCTGTTGCCTTTTATTTAGATATGCATGTTGCTTTTCTTAGCTCCTTGAAAAGGCAGGAAGCTCCTTGAAAAAGGTACATTACAGAATCACTATTTATAAATAACTATGTGCCTTCAAAACATAAATGTTGATACTTATAAAACCAGTTTACATAATACTAATGCATCTTTTTATGCAGTTTATCATCAATATCTAATAATCATTTTATATCATTTATATGTATTATGATTTATTTTTCATAAGGAAAAATATTTGGTAATCTTACTTTTATCTTTTAAATGAAGTATCTAATCATTTTTAGCACAATAACTGGATCACAATGAATAAAGAGATTAAAAATGAGTTCCTTTTTTAGGAGTAGATTCTCAGACTGCAGGGGGTTAACAGCGGGGAAGAGGAAAGAGGAAGCATATTTAGCCTTATACACTCAAGTAATATTGGAGTCTCATATAGAAGATATTTTTAACTGACTTTTATGAGGAAGTCAGGAAACTCCAATTACAATGTGTTCAATAAAAGACAATTAAACATAACACATGAGCACAGATATTTCATGTGAAGAGAAGACAATACTAGTAAACCTTTTAGATTATACCAATATGATAAAATGTTAGAGAAAAAGGTAATGTACTAATTTAATAAGGCTGTAGGTGCCTTCACCAAACTGTTACTTGGATTTCTCATGATATTTGTCACTGTGTAGAGATTTCATTATCAAGGAATTCAAAGTTTCACACTTGCAAGAAGTTGGTAGAAGTTAGCTTAAGAAACATACATTCACATTAAAGGCGACACAATTGTGAATAGTACCTTGTCAGAGTCCGCCAAATAGCACAAGTTCTCATGTATATGGCCAGCTGCCAACAAAAACTCCAACTGAAGTTTTTCAGTGAAAGAGAGAAAAAAATCAGGTTCAAGAACCCCGGATAGAAATTACTCTTGATTTGGATGAAAAGAATCTGAAGTAGATGGGCCAATAAAAATAATTAGACTTACAGATTGTTTTATATATGAACGTGTTATTTAGGAATGCCAGATCAAGTTCTTGGGGAAATATCATAGAATCTACGGGTGGAACAAAACCCTTAAAATGATCCATGGTAGGGCTCTCAAGAGATCTTAATACTCCTGCAATGTTATTTATCAAATATGACTTTTACCTGTATTTTGCAACTTTTCTCTGCAGACTTATGTCTTCTAAAAATGTAAACTCTATGGTAAAACAAATAACTATACTTGATTAAAAATAAGAATTTCCAGGAATAAAATTTATTCCATTTTTTTGTGAGAAAAACAAAGTAATTATTTGATGGTGCATATTATACATTATCTACTATTTTATATATATACATATGCACATATAGAAACATATGCACATACATACATTATTTGAGGTAGAATCAAGCTAGCTGAAAGTGTACAAAGGTAGGATGGTATCACTTAGCTTAGGTGATGCTGTTAATTTAACAAATTAAGCTCTAAGATACTAGAACTTCTATAAGTACAGAATTGTCTTAATTTTCATCTACTTTGTCTAAAACAAAGAGCAAAGATCTACATAAAATTTGTAATGAATTGTCAAATATAATCCCTCTTTATTTTTCTATCTACACATCTTATATTTTATTTATGAACCTAGAGATAAAGAAATATTTTCTTTAAAGGAGAATCTTATGATAAAATTATAGTTAAGGAGATGATTTAATAATGACAACAAGCAAAATTAAATAGCACTTTAAACATCTGTTGGAACAATGAAATGTCTTACAAAAGTCAACAACTCAAGATTTATTTTCATTATAATGAAGGAAAGGGAAAGCACAATGAGAAATAAATAAAATAAGACAGTAATTGAAAAAAGTAAAAGGTTTATCAAATCCATAAGCATACTAGTACGATAAAAGCAAGGCAGAGTAAAGGATGTTTTTAGAAGAAAACAGATAAGTACATGTTATAGCACCTGGGAATTATTTCATGAAACCTTATGTCTGCTCTCTCCTACATTTCTAGGTACATAACATTTCGCTTCAATTGTACTTCTTGTTACCAAATACATAGGCTTCACAGAACTTCTATGATCACTTCTAGCTTGTTTGCAACAGTCTGATTTGTTTCATGGAGCATTCATGCTAAAAAGTAAATTTAAAAGTCCCTAGTGCATCAACATGCTAAACATGTCTTTGGTTTAAGTTGAATATCTAATATTCATGCCCATATATTCCCATGAAAAATATATTAAAGTTACTTACTTTTTAAATAAATGTAGGACAAATAATGCTACTTTGTAGTTAAAAAAATTAAAGTAAATCTATTATATGAGTTAGTAGTGTTGAGGTTAATATTGTTTTTAAAATAAAAATGAGGAAAAACTGCATTGCATTGAGTTTAGGGTAAAATATGGAATCTTCTTTGATGTTCAACTTGAAGATCATAATCAACAAAAGACTTGCCCAATTAAAATAGGAAAAGCCATATTACAGTGAAGTTGACTGGCTGTAAGATTGTTCTTCAATCCCCTCGTCAATATCGTTCACATTCTCCCGCTTTTGTTCAGATGTGATTTCCATATTTGTTATCTCTGAAGGGCAAATAGTTTGAAGTTCTGAGATGTTTGTGAGTGGATAGTTTTTTTCTATTTGCTTGTACATGTTAGCAACTGACTTTTCCAGTTCTGCTAAGTTTTTAATATGTTTGAGGATTCCCTTTGGTTCCCTTGGAGGGCCGGCATTATGGGCTGTTGCTGAGGCTGGTAGCTGTGTCACAGAGGGTTCAAGTTCACTGGCAGCTGTCTTCTTGGTAGTGCCTTTATCAACTGGTATGCAAACACACTCCGTGGATAGAAATGAATCTGAAGGAGGCAGTGGACAAGGAAGAGGTGGTGGAGGAAGGGTTGGAAGTGAAGATGGAAGGGGCAGAGGTGCAGCCAATGTAGGAAGAGAAAGTGGAAATGGGGGAAGAGGAAAAAGAGGATGAGGAGGCGGTGGAGAAGGAGGAGGAGAGGAGAGAGAAAAAGGAGGAGGAGGAAAGAGAGGAAGGGAGGGATGGGAAATCTTTTCAAAATTGTTCTTTGTGGTTTCAACAGCTAACATACAAGCAGTTGCCTCTCTCTTAGGGAGTGAAGAACTTAAAATGCAAGGAGGAGAAAGTTCCAAGGTACAGTCAGCAGGCGAGGTGATGACACTGAGTTCTGACTTTAGCTCCACAGTTCTTGAAACAGTTGGCAAAGTGGAGACTGAGAAATGAGGCCTGGGAGAGCAAAACGAGGAGTCTGAAGAGAGAGATTTCAACTGTTCTGCTCCTTTTAGGATCAGTGTTGCACCTTGCCCTCTTTCCTCTTTCCCTGTCAAATTTGCGCCACCAGTTGCAAGTACTGGATTGCTGCTACCTTTGTTGCTTGGATAGGTTCCAGCGCCTTCATTTGCTGCTTCCTGCCTGGTGCTTGGCCATGCCTGCAGATCTATGATTTCTGGCCTGTTTGGAACTTTTCTTATCAGCCTCTTAGGTAAACTGACCGGCTGACTCCACGTCCTCCCAATCTTTCCTCTTGGACCCCTCAGAGACTCACTCTTGGCTTGTGTTTTGGGTAAAAATGGGTCTGCAAAATCTGTTCTCAGTGAAAAGCCTGAATTCCGTGATCTTTGGTCTACATTTTCATTATAAAAGAGATTAGGGGTAGGTGAGGTTTCCTCATCAGATGGAAATGTGAAGTTTCTTGTAGACTTTGGTTGGTTGTTCTTAAGTGATTCGTCTATCTGAGCTGGATTGGGAGCCTCAATAGTATTGGAAGAAAAGGGCATCACCACTTCCTGATGTTTCCTGTCTTCTGAGACTGAGTTATTTCCCCTGCTTTGTTGAAAATGGTAGAGAAGGAAAAGACTTGAAAGAAAAGAAGATAATGAAATGTAAGGAGACAGTTCGTGACATAGCTTTCACGAGAAAGATGTTTTTGTGGTTCTCATTGCTACTTCAAAACTTAAAAGTCTAAAACCACTAATCTACTGAAGCAAGGTATTACTTTAAAGTTCCTATTCTCAAAAAGGCAAGCAAGGCAGGGAAATCTTGAGAGTTATGAATAGAATAAGAAATATTCATTTGAAAAAAATTCAATTTCTAGATTTTTTCTCTTTTCAGTTAATTTGATACAGCAAAGAATCGATGTCCACACATAACAGTTCACTCACGTATAAGTCACAGTGCTTCAAGTTGCAGACCAGCATCTTGGCTACCATTTCATATTCTTTGCATTGCGTAAGGATAGACAGAGTGACTGTTATGCATAAAGGATCCTTAGCTGTATCTAATTTAGTACCTGTCCATTATCTCCCATTTCAGTAATTTTATCCTGGAGCTAAAAATGCTCTTCTACTTGAGAGAAAATCTGTAAGACAATATAGAGAAGGGTATCCTATTGCTCAGATTACTAGAACCAAAGCCCCCGAGGACAGATAGGAGAATATTTTTGGCAAAGTTCAAAATCACAATTAAGAAGGTAAATTTATGTTAGAATGGTGACAGAGATTAAATTTTATCTGTAATTTTAAAATATTATAAATGATACCAAACAGAAGAGAGGATATTGGTATTTCCCTTGAATATAATCTGGATTGAATTTTAATCAAGAATCATCTTAATGAAAAGATTTGTGTTAAAATAAAATAGTTTTGATATCACTGAAAGATTTACTCATACGTGGACAACGTCATAGGTGGCGGGGAATCATAATTGAAGTTTAGTGTGTCAAAAGCACAGATTAAGAGCCAAAAGCATTTATACATTCTCCCAGAAAGGTTGGTTTTAAACAGACTCTCGTTAGGTTTTCAAGCCCAGACAGACATAAAATTTTTTTTTGTTACTGTTTAATATTTACCCAGTCTTCAGGAATGAAGAAAAGACTTTGAATAAAAATTAAATAACCACATTGAACTATTAAGGTGATAGATTAGGCAATAAAATGGTATATAAAGCCAAAATTCTGAATGTGTTATTGGGCAAATTTTCAAACTATAAGAAAAAAAATTCTCACAGATAACCTAAACTATCAAACCCACCTAAATAATTTCAGAAGTGCAGACTATTTGGGGTAAAGACATAGCAGTTTTACCTTTTCTCCTCTTGAAAGACACTTTTTAAATATGGTAAGAACTGCTGGGCTTGATTGATATTACATGGCCATTTTTTGTGCAGATTTGCCCTTGGTTTCATTTTTCTTGGAAAAGAAAATGATGACTATTATGATATCACATCACTTTGGATTGAAATAAACCTGTGAATATATTTTACTTCTTGGAATTAAAAATTAACTAAAAAAATACTACCTTAACACAAATTCGAAACAAGGGGAATTTTGGAACGCCTCTTGGTAAGCACAAGTGCTGTCATTGGGAATACCTGTCTTAAGTTCATGCCACATCAACAGAAAATAGGGTGTGAACAATAAAACTTTCCTGTTAAAAGTAAGCATCTTCATTGTATAAGATGAAGCTCACTGTATTTTCAGTAAAACAGTACTTAACCTAATCTATTGCATCTTTAGTTCTAATGTGCTTCTATTAGCGTGATATTATTTACTTACTTATGCCTATGTATCCACAGGAGAGAAAGAAAACATGTGATAGAAAAAGAAAAGTTTTAACCATGGTTAATTTAAAACAATTGTGAAAACACTAAAAAGAACTTTGCTTAAACACTTACTATGCATATCAAAAAATAAATAAATATTTTCTATGTGTTTATTCATAATAATGACATTTGATAATGTTTTAGATAAAATCAAATGGTATTAATTTGTATTACTTATATAGAATTATGTTTAACCATCTATTTACTATATACAGGTAAAATTCACTTCTATTAAACATGGATTACTTCAATTAAAAAATTAAAAATAAGAAACATTTAAATTAGATTCTAATAATTGCTTTTACAGTATAAATAAAAAATTGATTAGTTCACAAGGACTTATGATGAAGAAATATTTTGTTGGAAGAAAATAAATATATAGGTGCTATAAAGACCATTATAAAGTAATTATTGAATCCAAATATAGTTATATTTTTTCAAGATCACCTTTCATAAATAATAGTAATTCATTTGAAACTATTTCATTTTCTAGTAATTTATGATTAAACTTCCTGAAAAAAATTATAGAAGAGATAAATTAATACATTTCCTGAAGAACTAAATATATTTCATCACTATGGATATTACAATGGGAATTTCTTTTAATAAGTCTGCTACAATTGTTCAATTGTTCAAGTAAAAATAATCCTTAGTGTTGCTATTTGAAAATTAAAACCATTAAACTAAACTGGTTCCAGATAATTTACAGTTTACCTGTTTTTATTAAATTAAAATGAATATATATCATTCATTGATTTTTTTCATAATGCTTTTTTTAGACTCTAAAGATCTTTGCTTGAGATAGGTGGTTAACGTAATCAAATAGAATCAAATCATATTCGCTCAACTCCTGCATTCACCAATATTTAAAAAGAGACCATCATTTTCTATTTATAAGAAACAGAAATAAATATATTTAAAGCTGAATCCTGTATTATGTTATTATTTTGACAATAGAATGTCATACTTTAAGCTATTTATAATCTAGTTTTGGTGTTAAAACGATAGCATTAAAATCAATTTTAACATTACATGTATTAAAATATTCTAAACACGACCTTGTATAATATTATTAATATGGCAAATAACAATTAGTAAAACGAGCTTTCCCATAAAAAGTATATTTTGTGACTTCTGATGCTTGCTTTATTTCTACTAGTAAATGCTATAAATGTCACATGTAAGAATTTGTTTTAATCTCTCTACTCCACCAAATTCCAGGTAGCAAGAGGTTTTCTGGATTTAACTGTCACCTTCAAAATTGTATAATATCCTCTGCTATTTTACATAGCAGGTTCAGAAGTAGTCACTCTTTAATTTTTAAAATACAGACAAATTAAACATCACCAAAAGAATCAGATTCTAAGGATAGCATCAACATAGAAATAGCTGTAGAGTCTTTTGATAGTACATTAAGTTTCTTTCAAAAACGTATGATTAAATTGCTTAGAAATTTCAAATAATGTAGAATATTAAATAATAAAATCTGTCTATGAGTAATATAATGAAAAGGATATTCTCTAAGTAGTAGGGTATTTAATACTCTGATTATTTTCACTCAGGTTTTAATTGCTGTACTACCTAATATCCTAGAATAGTGTCTTAAAGTTTATGGTATCAAACCATAGAATCGAGTTTTGCATATCAAATAGGGCTTGGTTTGATAATAGGTTAGGAATTACTACTTAATGATCATGACTTATTCTTCTCATCTTCTTGTGAAAGCTGTTTTTTACATAATTTACAATTCTAGGTAAAAACGTCTACATGACCCTAAAAATTGAGAGATTAAATAAAATATCAAAGATATACATCTACCTTGTCCCCTGAAGTTGAATATTGCTTTCCTTTTGGTTTTCCTGTTTGTGCTTTGATTATTACTTTCACTGAACTTTCTTTGGTTTGCAACGATTTTATTTTTTAAAATAGTATAGCAAAATAGTCCAAGCAGGCTGAAAACTGCATTTTTCTCATCAGGTTGCGATTAAATACTCACCACACAGCATCCACTAAAAGCCATCTACCTCTCAGAGATCTGACGGATTCGACTTACATTGTGCTGTCTCCAAGTTCTTCATAGAGATGAGCACCCGGAGGCGGCGGCGGGGGCGGGGGCGCTGCCACTGGCGCGGGGGCAGGTGCCGCTGGTTTAGCCGCTGGCAGCGCGGATTGAATTCGCGCAGTCTTGGTGCACTCAGCTTGGCGTCTTGGGTAAAGCAAGGCAGTCTTGTAAAACTCATGTTAAAAATCGTATGCTTATCAATAGGCTAGCTTTCAATAATGAGGCCAGTTAGCAGACGATCCCTCTTAAAAAATGTTTTACACAAACACTTGCACCTCTAAACTGAAATAATTTACAAAGGCATCTCCATAGAGTAGATTTTAGTGCTTCAAAATATTTACCCCTTGAATAAGGAATAGAATTCAGTAGATATATTTGAAAATTATGCTAAATGAAAATATGAAAGTGAGAGAAGGCAAACTATTTATAAAAACGTGATGGATAGTTGGTGACTGTTTAAAGAGTCTCTTTAATAAGATGAGGTACACAGAATACAAATACCTTTATTATTTGTGAAATTAAAGAAAAGTTACTTATTTAAAACTTATGTGAAACATTTTTGGACATTATTTCCTAGAGGCTGTGTAGGTGTGCACAGATAGAAGGGAGATTTGGTTAGCTTTCATTGTTTATAACCTTTTGATGGCTAGGAACACCTGTGACTCTCATAGTAAGTAGAGCGAGGCTGCTCTTTTTGGATGACTCGGACATTGATTGCGAATTTCTTCATTAAGAAAGCCCTCGAAAGGTGGAAAGTATAAGCAAACTGTTTTCACAGTTATTCATTAGTATAAAAATCAACATGGGTCTGATGGGTCATTATGAAAGTTTTGAGATACACAAACATCAAGAAAGTAAACTTTGCATGAACAGAAACAAATGAAGTCCTTCCAGCAACACCTGTTAAGCTGAGCAAGCTCAACCTTGCGTGGGTGGATCAGAAAGGACTCTGTCCATGGTGCTACTTGTCTCAATATTTTTGTAGCAATGATATACATATATTTATCAAACCAAAAAGTATGCAACTAATAAAAAAGCAAAACAAATAAATAATATCTGTCTCTGAGCAGGCTGACTACTCGACCAACGTAATCTGGGATTTTCTTTTTTATATTAACTACAAAAGAGGTGTAAAAATTAGTAATTATACTTACACTTTAAACCTGTTTGGGAAAGCAGTGAATAAGAAAAAAGAGAAGTCTGCATTAGAAATATTACATTCATAATATTTTAACATCTGATATATTCTAAATCATGAATAATTTACAGGTTAAACTCATAATGAATTTAATGACAGAGTGAATTTAATGACATAGTAGGGAAAACTATTTCAATTCAGAAAGTGAGAATGGTGAGTACTTTATTATTACTGCTAAAGTCGTGGAAGCTGTTAAAACATTTATTACAGAAAATAAAGACATAGGCTACATGGGATAAGAAAAACTGGACTAAAACATGAATATGTGAACTTCAACTCTTATAGAGAAATGGAATATTAAAGATAATGTGATCGTAATATTCAGCATCTTGGTTTACTCTGCTTGAAGAATATTAAAGGAAGGGAGTTATGCAGCAAGCCCTGATTATACTCTTGGCTTCACTTTGATGCTGAAGATAAAATTGGAAGGTCCCACTCCTGGGTAATAAATTCGTGATACTTTTTTTCATATTTGCTTCTTAGTTTTCCACTCAGAGCAAATTTCAAAGATACATGATAATACAAAAGAGGAGCCATCCATTACTGTTGTATTTATAAGCAGAGTATGGAGGTAACAATGCCAGTTCTTTACATTAGGATTTTACTTTCCTATGTGTGAAAACCAAAATTCACTTTGTTTGATTCTGTTCATCTATGAAAAACAGCATTTAAAATAATTTAATAAGGCATTGAGTGGATTACCAAACTAAAGAGAATTAAATGCATATAAAAATGTTTAAATATTAAGCAACTCAATTATTTGTTAAATTTCAGACTACTGTGTATAACATTCTGGGTGCTTCAGTTTTGAAGCATAATATACAAATGTAAGTATTTTTCTCACTGATTTTATAACTAGCAGAATATATCATAATAAAGCTCTTTTGGAAAATAGTTAAATAGAAAAGAATAACTGGTAATGCCAAATAGATTTAGCATGAAAATTAGTATCAGGCTGATGGCTTCCTAATCTCAAACAATTTGGCCAGGACACGTTTGTTCATAGGCTTTAGATTTAGCATATCAATTGATTTGTTAAGGATGCATTAAGTTCCAATATATCAGCCTAAATCTTATATTTACAACTTTACATTGCTTTTGTGATGGAAAATATTGCTTCAGTTGTCTTCATGCAGAGCACACTTTTAGATTTTCAGGTTGGAATTGCTTCAATGTATTCAATTCAAAAGAAAATTTTTGGTGTTTGAGAACACAGCTAACATTTGAAGAATGTGTAAGGTTGAATGTCATGCTGTACTATAATAAAAAATAAAAAAAAGGATACATAAGGAATATTTTAGTACTTTCCCTGTGGGTATTTTAAATGATGAATAGCAGTTCTACCATCATTTCTTACCATTTGTTACATTGAGCAATTTATGTGATTTATGATTTCTGTCTGTTATTTATTTTATTTTTGTGACTCACTCAGGGCTCCCTTAAGTGGCTCAGCACGGTTTTCAAATCATTGTCAATAGGGATATACTTAAAATGTGTAGCTCTCTATCAATCCAAAAGTTGCTTCATATCTAGTGTCAAATAAAAACATCACTAGCCTACCTCAAATATATAACAGATATTTAAATTAGTTATAATTACTTGACCACTTTAAAGAACCTAAATTAAATAAAAACTATAGATAGTATAAATGGACGTATTTGACTACTTAGAAAACCTAAGGGCCTGCACAGCCAAAATATGGTGTCAGACATTACAAATTCAGGCAAGGCTGTCCAGGAGAGCAGAAACCACATGGATAATTGCATATTGTGTGCTATGATTTCACAAAGATTTTGCTAACATTGTGATTAGCTGCACAAATGTAAATGTAACAGAATGGGTATAACCTATTATGGCATTGTAGTGAGGTTATAGACTTTTCTTTGGGACTGGGCGAGTATCTGCCCATGACATTCCATTGCCTTTCCCAAGGATTCCTATTACCTCTTCTCCCAAAGGAGCTCTTCACTTATAAAAGAGCATAAACAGGCTTGACCCCAGTAGTGCAGTGTTTATGGTGCCAGCCATATACACCAAGGCTGGTGGGTTTGAGCCCGGCTAGTGCCAGCTAAACAACAATGATGACAACCTCAACAAAAAATAGCTGGGCATTGTGGCAGGTGCCATTGTCCCAGCTACTTGGAAGGCTGAGGCAAGAGAATCGCTTAAGCCCAAGAGTTTGAGGTTGTTGTGAGCTGGGATACCATGGCACTCTACCAAGGGCAACCTAATGAGACTCTTGTCTCAAAAAAAAAAAAAAAGAAAAAAAAAGAAAAGAAAGAAAGAAAAGAAAAAGGGCATAAACAATGCCATGAGAGCTAAGTAATATTCCTATTATTGAGAACATATTAGGAGTATGAGAACATTGAGCTGTCTGTGAGAAATGCATTCGGAGTTTGCATTGCTTTCCCTTTGAAGAAGGTGGTTTGATAAAAGAAAGATAAAACATTCCCAGAAGTTGTTGCATTATTAACAGCTTACAATTACAAAACCATGTTACTGAATATTGTTTTGACAATGCCTTCTCTGGGAACTGTTCTTGTTTAGCATCTTTGAATACTTACTGTCTGTAGCTGACCAAAACTACCAGGATGGCAGGAATGCAGCAGAGGATGATGATGAAAGCCAGAGCCAGCAAGGCCCCTTCTGTGTATCCTAGACTTTCTCCTCTCTTCTTAATGCTGGTCACTGCCTCTGGGGTCCGGATCTCCAAAATACGTCCTCCTTCCCCATAATACGGCTGAAAGTCTTTATTGATATCGAGCAGTTTGCCATCCAAAAATCTTTATTGTTAGATAAATGATTAATGATGTTAGCAGAGAAAGTTCTTTTTAAAAGAAAATCTTCTAATTTTTTAATTGAAACACAGAGTCAAAAGTCATCTTAATAATAAAAAAGGATATATAAAAATCATGAACCATAAAGAAGAGTCACTCTAATTCTGTGTACAAACTTCCAAATAGTTCAAGATGTGACTCTTGTTTTATATGTTTACAAACTTGAGAAAACTAATTATCAGTATCATTAAAGTTAATATCACTATGTTGAAATAATTAAATTACCAAGTTTTTCAGCTGGGATAAAATATAATATCATAAATTATATAATATTGTTTAAAAATATGTTCACTCACTTTTTTTCATTGGGTCTGCCGAATAATCTTGTAAACATGGGACATTACAGTACTTATTGCAGACCAGAACGCTATATACTTATAAAAACAAATTTGAGATGCCAACTTAGGTCTTCAGACTCAAAATCTATATTTGTTTTCCACACCATTATCTTAAATGTCAACAATCTTAAATTTCAAAAGAAAACAATGTTTTATGGGCAAAGACTGATGGATTGAAATGTTTTTCTGCTGGAAAAAGAAAAGATAAATAAATGATTCAAGTAGCCTATCGGTGTAGTCAGAACAACAGTAAGTGGTAGTCAATTCAATCCTTTGGTTCTTGGAAAACTTTCCTTGAAAAAATGCAGTTCCAACAATGAGTATTCATATACATGTGGATGAGACCATTGTGTTCTTTTTTTTTTTTTTTAATTTTTATTAAATCATAATTGCATACATTGGTGCAGTCATGGGGCACAATGTGCTGACTTCATATACAATCTGAAATATTTTCATTGAACTATTTAACATAGCCTTCATGGCCTTTTAATCACTATATGAAGACATGTATATTCTACATTTGGTAATTTTCACTTGTATCCTTGTAAGATGCACCGTAAGTGTGATCCCACCAATCACCCTCCCTCCACTCATCCTCCCCCCTCCCCTCCCCTCCCTTGCCCCCCCATTTCTTGTGCTATAACTGGGTTTTAGCCTTCATATGAAAGCTATAGATTAGCTTCATAGTAGGGTTGAGTACATTGGATACTTTTTCTTCCATTCTTGAGACCATTGTGTTCTTAATAAAACAAACCTACAGGGTAGTGCCTGTGGCTCAAAGGAGTAGGGCACTGGCCCCACATACCAGAGGTGATGGGTTCAAACCCTGCCCCAGCCAAAAACTGCTAAAAATAAATAAATAAATAAAAATAAAACAAACCTACAAAATAACTTAGTTGCTTTTTAAAACATTTTTATGATTTTTATTTGTAAAGGTCAAATGTCTTACTGTAGAAAATGGGGAAACACAAAGTAGTTCAAGAAAAGCAAAATTACTCATAGTCTCATGATGCAACCATAGTGCTACTAAATCTTGGCATATTCAAGATGAATCATTTTGGAGGTAGGATATTAATCAATGTTTTATGTACTTGTGGTTATACAGCTATACAAAGTAAAAACATTATGTTTGAAGTATATGTCTTAATATAGAAATGCTTATGTTGACAAATGTGGAAAACACAGCAAAAAAGGTCAAAATAAAAAAAAAATAAAATGGCCAAAATTTCATTGTCAAAATATAACCAATGCCATGTCTGCGCATATTTTTTTTTTTTTTTTTTGCAGTTTTTGGCCGGGCTGGGTTTGAACCTGCCACCTCTGGCAGATGGGCTGGTGTCCTACTCCTTTCAGCCATAGGCGCTGCCCCATGTCTGTGTCTTTTTAATGATCTTTTATTCACTTTTGAAATTTTCTAATGTTCAAAGTGATCATGCTGATTTTAAATCTAATTAGCACATTGTTCATGGCATACTTATAAAAAAGACAGATGTGTCTGGTGTCAGATATGAATTCCATTAGGCAGTTTGTTAGTCATCCAATTTAAGACAGACCAGATAATTCAGTTTTGGTTCTAAACTTACATACTTTCTTAACCTACCCTTCTATATACTCAGAAGGCAACTAAGATGACGTTTTCTTACATACATGTTTTTGTTGATTCAACATGTACTTTTTATAAAAATTTCCCTAGATCACTTTTAGCCATGCTAAAAAGATTATAGTAAAGGTTTAGCAATTTAACAAGTACTAGAATAGAATAGTAAAACTTTTTTGTTTGGATTGTTGATCAGATAAGGGAAGAGATTTCTATGTGTGACAAGAAATATATTATTAGAACCGAGAAGAATCAGAGGAGGACCATTAATTGCTGATCACAATTTGATTCTATTTCTGTAGTTCATGACCAAACCACCTAACGAAAGATTTGCTAGTCTTGTAAAACTATAACACCCCCATTATTTGGATATTTATTTTGGTAAATAAATTTACTTTTATTATAAATTTAAGTGATGCCTTAGTAAGTGTTTTACTAGCAGAGTGGATAACATTTGAGCCCACATCTGATCTAGAATTTCTATATTTTAAAGAAAGGCCTATCTTAAAAAGAAAATACCACTCTTTTAAGAAAATAACATCATTCTTTTAAAGAAAGACTACCTTTCCTTTAAAGATGTTATATTCAGAAATAATTTGCCTAGGTAAAAACACTTGAACATTTTTTCTTAAAATACACTAAATTTGTTTCCCTTACCTTTTGACATTTTATCATGCAAATGAGATGTTTAGTGCTTACTTTTTTTTTCATTATGAGTAAGTCATTTTTATTTGTTTCAATAATTTTTAAACATATTCAGATGCTATTGAGGGGAACATGACCACCTTTTCATTGGTTTTGGCTGTAAGGTAATGAACTCTTTACTTTTTCAGAGTTTGTATTTTCCCTGCTATAAATACTATAGTTTTTAACCTCAGAAATATTTATAATTAGATTGCATCTTAATTGTCTTATAAATATAGTTCTATCTCTTCCTTATTTTTTTTTTATTCCTCTTAATAGGGAGATTTTTGTGTATGTACTTCATGTTGTCAATTTAATTTTCATCTGTCTTCTCATTCTAGGCAAGGCTGAATTCAGGCATTCAATTGATTTTAGGTGATTGTTTCAATGAGATTTAAAAAAAAAAATGTCCCTGAGAACCTTCTGGCTTTTGTTTAGAACCTTTTTCTAATTTAGGAGTAGGAACATGCTTATGTCCTAAAATCCATGTCAATACTTAAAAAAAGGAATCTAAGTGGCCTCCCCAGAAGGTTTGAGGACTCATACCCAGTCACTGCCAGCAGAGAAATGGCCTACAACAGTGTCCCCTCCTCCCATAGGATATTGTCCAAGACCCTAGGGAATGCTTGAAACTGTGAATAGTACCAGACCATATGTGTGTGTGTGCTATGATTTTTCTATATTGTACACACATATTTTTGATAAAGTTTAATTTAAAAGTTAGACATAGTAAGAGAGAAACAACCATACTTATAATAAAATAGAACAATTATAACAATATACTATAATAAAAGTTGTGTGAATATGGTCTCTCTCTCCCAATATCTTACTGTGCTATACCACAGGTATTCAAAACAGCAGAAAGCAAACTTGTAGATAAAGGTCAATTATTAACACTCCTGTTGGCCTGGGGGGCAGGCACTTGGTTAAAGACTACCACCATTTTGGTGAGGGTCAGTTCTCATAAGAGAAAGGAGAATTATTTTACCAGAAACAGAGGAAGTAATCAAGCTATATGATAAAACACGCATGCCACTTTAGTAACCCATACTATATTGCTTTCTACTGAAAACATTAAACTGGTTTCTAATTTCCATAGGAGAGTATTTCCAGAGTTATAAATTATGCCTCTGAATCATCAGGATCTCATTTGTTTTTCAATATTATTACTGTTCCCATTTCCCCCCTGCTTACTTATCCTAGGTAAGAGACAAAACTATCCAGATTCAAATTCAATGAAGAAGTATGGTTTTTCTCTTTATTTTAATCTATGGTGTACTTAGCTGCTATACGTAAACCTTTTGTATGTCTAAGTTTGAGGTGCCCGGGTCTCTATAATATGTAGGCAACTTTAATTAATTATTGCTGTGTTATCCGGACATAAGGTTCTAAACCAGCATTGTGTCTTCAGATTTTCCTAACTAAAGGAGTCCATATGAACATGTATTTCTGCCTCCATTTACTGGTACAAAACACAACTTTTCGAGTACAATGTATAACCACCAGTTTACCCTGCATCATACCTCGATAATGATGATATTGGTGTTAACAATGTTTGTATGGATGTAGAAAGAAAGGACTGGAGGATTGGCAGAAGAATATATTCTATACTTCACAAAATCCCACACCTATACAGTCGACAAATGGTTGCCTATTTCCCTCACAGGCACACAATTTAGGTCTCTGAAACAGGCTTTACACAGCTACCAACGGTTAATGTATCTGCCCAAATTTATTCCACTTAATAAGGTTGTTCTGTTTAATGAAACAAATTATGAATATACTACCAAAAATTTTCTCCATTAGTCACATGTCTATTTTAACTAGACCCTAATATTAATTTGTCATTAATATGGATTCTCAGTATTCTTAATTTTTATGTTTCTTCCTAGATTTAGGAAATTGAAAGATGTTCTTTCATAGGTTGGTAGTCAAATCCTATTTTAAAGAGTAAGTGTGTTTTTAAAGGTAGTTTGTAGAGTATACAATCTCTCTCTGCCTTCTTTTCCATCACTTATTTACTATTTGGACATACTGTCAGTAAACGGACTGGACATATAAGAAACATAAACAAGGTACAATTATATTTGCTTACTTTCAAAAATTTAATAAATTTTCATTTTAAAGTCATATGGTTTCTTAAGACAAAAGAGAATATGAGTAATGATAGAAAAAGCCAGGTTACACAAATATAAATTTTCTCGAGTCAAGCGACAGGGCCTTTGAAACAACTCTGATGAACACATTATGCAAGGAAAAATCAAATTCCAAAGATAGACAATTACCTCCAAGGTGAGGTGACACCATACTTTGTTCCACCTTTGGCAGAACAAAGTAAAATAGCTGCTATAAAAGCAAATAATAGGACATGAGATAAAATTTTAATAAATTCTCAAAAAACTATGTGCATACTAACATGTGAGATTAGAGTAATAGATCAACAAGCACAAAAGGAATTTACATTCGCTCACAAACTTTTTTCCATGGACATCCATAAGATACCCTGGGGACAAGACAGCACACAAAAGAAAAAAAAAATTTTTTTCCTGAGTTGTTTTGTTGTTATTTATTTATTTATTTTTTATTTTTACATATACATGTGTTAATTAGGTTTCCACTTTTTGCCTTCACAGAGTTTAAAAGGCTTAAAATTCAAAACGATAACAATGTTTAAGATAAGGACTAGAAACAAAACCATGTAAAGAATGAACGAAGATAAATACATTCAGAAAAGAAAACAGATGATTACTGTATCGAAATATCAAGGAATATTAGCAATAATAATGTCAAGAAAGCAACAGACGTATTGTCAAATAAGACAATATAGAGCGCTTTGACTCTGAGGCTCAGCATGAAGTCATCAGTCAACTTCTTATTTTTTTTTCCCAAAGTCTCAAAAACAGACAACTAACACCATACAAATAAAGTAAAGGAGAGTTTCAAAAAACAGATCATGCCAAATCCTATAGACAATAGAAAAAGAAGAAATATTTCAAAATCATTCTGCTTGATCTAGATACACCTGATACTGAAATTGGAGACAATATATTGTTATACAGGGAAATTGCAAACATATTTCACTTATACGTGAGGATGCAATGTCCTAAACAACATATTGACAAGTTGAATTAAAAATTAATGTTTAAGTAATGTACTTTACATTACTGTAAACTTTTTTTTGAGATCCCTTTTTGTTTTTTGGCCAGGGCTGGGTTTGAACCCG
This sequence comes from Perodicticus potto, assembly GCA_963574655.1. NCBI lineage: Eukaryota > Metazoa > Chordata > Mammalia > Primates > Lorisidae > Perodicticus > Perodicticus potto. The sequence goes on from CAUYRH010055607.1 coordinate 41,291, forward strand.
CCACCTCCGGCATATGGGGCTGGCGCCCTACTCCTTTGAGCTACAGGCGCCACCCTCGAGATCCCTTTTTATAGATTTCAGAAATACAAGCACATTTATCTAGGACTGGCAAACTCCATGGTAGCTATGCCCTCCATAATCCCCATGGCATGCTATATCCTTTCTGAACTGATCCCTAAAATTAATTTTCCCTGAAGGTAACATTGTAAAGCTACTTGGTGAAAGATACACGTTGAAAGTTTCCATCCAGGCATTTAAACAGTGCCTACTTTTCCTAAATTGGCCCCTCGTTTCCGTGCTGTTTTCCCCAGCAGCCTCCCTACTGCTGGAACAATAACAGAACACAGCTTTTGCAACTTTAAAAATCATCCATATTTTCCTTTCCCACTGTGAACCTTCCCCCAAGTACCTGGTCCCATGGCAGAAACGAGAATACATGGAAAAAAGCACACCTCTTACGAGGCCTGATTTTGCTGAGAGCACAGTATTTGAGATGCAGAAGCTTGTGCAGTCGCAGGAGTAACATTTGAGATACAAGAAGAGCTACCTGAGTAATTTACACTCTCCTATCAAAGTAAAATGTTCCCCAGTGATGCTGACTAGCATGTGATGGAGATGCATGCTAGGCACTTTGTAAAACTTGACCTACTAGATAAAATACCAATCGATTTAACAACAAAATACAAAAGAGTAACTTTTAAAAGAATTATTGATATATACACGTATTTGATACATGCCGCATGGCAACCTAATTGCTAACGAGGTCCTTCTGAATAGTCCTGTTTTACTGTTTAAATATTGGTTTTGCTATTTACTAATAGTAAATATTTTGCTATTTAAAAGATTGATTTTAAAATTTTCCATGTATTTAGTAGCACCATTTATGTAAAGGTAGCTTACCAACATTTATGGTGTTCTTACTATGCGTCTGCCACTGGAGTTGGTTTCTCCTCCTCACAGATCTTAAGAGTCCGGGTGATACAAAATAATGAATACTTGAAAGCTTTTAAATAAAGTGAATCTTAGATAAGTTAAATAGCACCTGTGCTCTTACTGAGTATATTTGCTCAGAAAAAAAATCCCTTCTTTGAGGTGATTAAATTTTAAAGTTCAATCCAAGTTCAACTGCATGACGAAAGTTAGTAGCTTTCTCTGCTGCACTTTCTCCAGCGTTTTCCTAAAATATCAGTAGTAATTCTTTTGTAATCTATGAGTCCTGAGTTAATTTTTCCCTGCTATCCTGTTTAAGACTCCTTCACTGTCCATGCATAGAACAAGTACAGTGACTGGTATATAGAAGATCTTAATAAAGAAAAAAAAAGAAAAATATATTTAATGATGCTTTTTTATTCAGATAATAAATATGAATTTTTTTCATATTACATATACTCCTTGGAATCCGTATTGGCAAGCCAAGAAATGGTGATAATTTGATCCAGTTACTTAACCTCTGTTTCTCATATCCTCATTTGTCATTTCTAGATCCACAATTCTGTAACCCATTGCCGTAATTTCAATGTGACAGTTAGTTAGCAATACGGTATTTATTTGGCATCTTCTCTACAGAATAATTTGTCACTTGCTTAATTCACATTCATAGCCTAGCTACAATTCTCATATGACAAAGATCTCAATTTGAGAGCATCTTACTTCCCTTGTCCTTAAAAAAAGAAATTTTGAAATTTAATCTTCTGCAATTTTTTTTAAATGACATCCTAGACTATATCACAGAGGTAGAAACAATTAACCAGGGACTCGAAAATTTGTAGGAAGTCTTAAAGTATTTTAAATCTACTTGTCTGCTAAGTACTTCTTTACCTAGAAATCCCAAAAGGACAGATAAAGTCCAAGTCCACTCCTGGGCCTTTGTTAAATTCATATTTCAGAGAAACGCCCACACAAGGGACTTTGTAATTTGTCTCTCCCTGTGTTTGGGTCTTTGCCATGCTCAAGGTTCTGTGGTGGACTCAGGCTAGAATCCCTTCTCTCTCCAATACTTGCAGTAAAGAAATCCAAGTGTTTAGAGTCGAAGGGGTTGACTGACCATACAAAGTTCAATGACATTATATCGTGGGTGACACTGGAAAAACGTTCATGGAGTCAAGACACTCCAAACCCAACTCGAAGAATAAAATTTCAGAGAGAAACTGGCTGGTATTATCACATGGTAATTGAAAACGTCTGACTCTACGCAAACATTCTGACGTTAGCAAAGATACACAGGTAAATGAAGGGAATTTGGCACAAATAGAAATAATTTCCCTGATTTCAATTCACTATTCTCACTGAGGACATATAAACAAAGAAACTAAAGCATGAATTAAGTCTGAATTAAATCTGAATTAGAGAATAAATTCTTAATTCCTTCTGATGATAGTTAGAAATCTTAGAAACATTGCTTCTTGGCTTTTTGTCTAAGAATAAGTATAGAAATCTTGGAAAATCTGAAACTTGCATCTGCCTGTATAGGAATTCATTCTGGCTGGCTTTTACCTTCCTAGTTTCAGTTATTGCAAACTAGGAGTATTTCCCAGTGTCCCAGCCCTGAGGGAGGAGAATAGAGCATAGTGTTAATTTTATAGAGATTTATAAAAGAACATATTTTTACACAATGAAACAGTGCTTTTGCACATTTTTTGTAAAGGGCTTCCACTGTGATTGTTTCCTTGAATTCAATAGTGAAACACTTTTGCTACTTTTAGTACAAAGTCTGACATTACAGCAGGTGTATAAGATTTTTAGTTATAGAGCTTTTAAAATAAAGGTCAAATTTCTTCACCTCAGTGGTGCTGGCTTTTTAGGTTATTATTGGAAGCTCTTTCCATCTCATATTTCCCACAATTCCTTCATTCATCCTTTTGTTCAGGCAGCCTTTCCTTATAGTCCACCCTAATTAGACACTACATTTTTTCCAGGCACTGAGGCTAGGACAGTGAACAGTGACCCTCCCTATTCCAATGTTGGCTAACAGGAAATGAAGAGTTTTTGTTCATCAGTTAACTGCCCTAGAGCCTCAGAAAACCTCAGGTATAGCCAAGATCTCTGTATCAAAGTATCACATGTACCAAGCCAATGAATTCTTATTAAACACTTAGGTTCTCTGTGGCAAGTCCCGGGATTAGGTCAGTTTAAAATTCTGAAAAATCTGAGGATGTGGCAGGCACTGCTGCCACTGTGCTTGTGGTTCTGCTATTTGGCAGAAAGACATAACCACAATCATTATAATCTGAGACAGGACTAAGATTCTCATTTCCTGGGAAAACTTGAAACCTATGTGACCTATGCTCATGAACTCCACAGACTGCAACTCAGGCATCCGTAATACAGTGGGACTAAAGAGTGGTACTTTTTTTGGTTATAAACCCATAATAAATTGGTATATATTTTACCAGCAGAGGAAAAGAACATTGGCATATTCTTTATTATCTAATAGACATGGTATAAACATTCATTTTACATGAGATTAAGAAAGAGCTTTCAATCTTTTTTTTTTAAGCCAGGGCTGGGTTTGAACGCACCACCTCTGGCATATGGGGGCAGCGCTTTACTCCTTTGAGCCACAGGTGCCACTCCTAGGAGCTTTCAATCTTGCGAGCTAAGTGTCTTTTCCCTTCTGGTACCCCCAAAGACAATCTTATTTAATTCCAATCAAGTAAATACATGGAATTCTTCTCTTAATGTTCTGTATGAGAAATTAAGGCAGGGTGTGGGTGAATTCCTGTCCTCAAGAGATCATATCAGAAAGAGCCACATCTGCATTTTCTCATAAAAAATGACAACATAGTATAGAACAGGAGTCTGTAAAATTTTCTGTAAAAAGCCTAGAATACAAATATTTTAGGTTTTTTGGGCAATGTGACCGCCCTCACCATTTCTCTACTTTTGCAGCATGAAAGCAGCCATGGGCAATATGTAAATAAATAAGCATGCTGTGTTCTAGCAAACCTCAGCTTTCAAAACAGGTCACTGGCCAACGTTTTCTCACAGGCCCAATTTATCCACCTCTGATCCAGTTAAATTTCTCAGATTCTGAGGAATAGTAACATTTTCGTATTTATTTACTTTCTCATGACTTTTTATGTCCTATCACATACTGAAATAAACATAATCATGTCCCTTAAATAGGGTAAGAGATATAGATTTTTATTTATGATTAGGCATTATTGGTAAAAATGATCTCCTAATCAGGCTATACTCAGGAACCCAATTATTTATCCATTTAAGAACTATTTTTCCAACACTGATGAACTTTTAATAATTTCTCTACATTGTGGATTGTTTCCACTTGCTTTATGTCATAGTATAATTTTAAAATTTCTTATTCCTTTTTGGTAACCTTTATGAACTAATTCTTTCTGTTTTTATTTTATTTTATCTTATTTTATTTCAGGTTAATGTAAGGGTACAAACAACAAGGCTACAACATTTGCATTTGTTAGGTAGAGTCCCTCTTGTGGTTGTATCCCGTGCCTAAGAGGTGTGCCATATACCCTTACCTTGAACCCATTATGTGGGAGCACACCAATCCCCTCCCCTCTTTCCCTCATTCCCCCTTCCTCCAACTTGAATTCAATTGAGGTTTTCTCTTATGTGGGCATGTATTAGATCTTCTACTGGCTTCATATGGATCATCGTGTGGGTGTGTATTATACTAGCTTTTCCATTCTTGTGATACTTTATTAAGGAAAATGTGTTTTAGCTCCATCCAAGTTAATGCAAAAGAAAAAAGTCTCCATCCTTTTTGTGGTTGAATAGTATTCCAGAGTCTGCAGTACTGCAGTTTGTAAACCCAGTCCTAGGTTGATGGACATTTAGGTTGTTTCTACATCTTGGTGATTGTACGCTGATCTGCAGTAAACAATCTAGTGCAAATGTCTTTATGATAGAATGATTTTTTTTCTTCTGGGTAGATGTCTAGTAAGGGGATTGTGGGGTCAACTGGGAGGTCTAATTTGAGTTCTTTGAGATTCTCCATGCTTCTTTCCAAAGAGGCTGTATTAGTTTAGAATCCCACCAGTGGTGTAAAAGTGTTTCCCTCTCAAGTAGGCTTCATCCCAAGGATGCAAAGCTGGTTTAATGCACACAAATCCATAAATGTAATTCACTATATCAATAGAAGCAGAAACAAACACCATATGATCCTCTCAATAGATGCAGAAAAAGCATTTGACAAAATGCAGCATCACTTTCTAACAAGAACACTTAAACATATAGGCTTAGGTGGCATATTTCTTCAACTGATTGATTGAAGACAAACCCACAGTTAATATTATAGTGAATGGAGTAAAACTGAAAGCTTTTCCACTTAGAACAGGAATCAAACAAGGTTGTCCTCTATCACCCATGGTGTTTAACATAGTTCTAGAAGTTCTAGGCAATGCTATCAGGCAAGAGAAGGATATAAATGCGGGCAGGGAAGGTCAAACTCTTGCTCTTTGCTGATGATATGATCTTATACTTAAAGAGCCCCAAGTAAGCAAGAAATTCATTAATGTCTTAGGGTATAAAATCAATGTCCACAAATCAGTAGCCTTTGTGTATGCCAATAATGCCAAGTTGAGAAGCTAATCAAAGACACAATTCCATTCATAGTAGCCTCAAGAAAATGAAATATCTAAGAACATACCTAACAAAGGAGGTGGAGGACCTCTACAAAGAGAATTATGAAATTCTAAGAAAAGAAATAGCAGAAGACATTAACAAATGGAAGAACATACCACGCTCTTGACTGGGAAGAATCAACATTGTTAAAATGTCTGTACTAATCACAGCAGTCTACAAATTCAATGCAATCTCCATTAAAATATGAATTCTTAAGATCACTTAAAATATAATTCTTAAGATCTCTTGAACAATCTGGGCAAATGCCCTACATCTGCAATGAGTTCCTGTTTAACATTTTCGTCACTGCCACCTGTTGTCTCAGCTGTCACTGTTAGCTGGTCTCTTTCTAGTAATCTCCTTCCCCATGTCCATACTTCCTCTTACTGCAGATCTAGGCATGCAATCTGCTTTCCATGAGGAATAAATTTGATTAAAAGACAAAGATACTCTGGTTTCAAGAATCACATAAAATATCATCATAAACCCACTATTAAGTTTCTTTAAAGATGGGGCTACATTTTTTTTCCTGTGGACTTAGACTTTACAATAGCTATTTTTCACAGTACTTAAAAGCTTGGTTGCTTGCTTGTTGTTTTTGTTTTTGTTTTTGTTGTTTGGGTTAGGTTCCAAACCATTTACAATAATAGAATTCCGATTAACAGCAAATGAGGGGTCTTCCTAGTATCCTAATGTACTAACACCTCTTTATTATGAGTGCTTTATTAGGAAAAGCTGGAATTTTTTTCTTCACTGAGTTTACTGCTTAAAATTTTCCCTACTCCATCCCCTTACCTCTCATTAACTTTTTCTCATACAGTTTAGCACAATAGATCTTAACTCTGGACCCCAAAGCAGTCATCTGAGGAGCATTTGAAAATTATCAACTCCTAGAGCCCACCTGAGGAATTTTGTAATCATTTGGTTTGGGGGATCTGAAAGAGATATTAGTTATTTGGGGTTTTGTTTGCTTAAGATTCCCAGGTGATTCTCAATTTAATCAATGACTAGGAACCACTGATCTACTATATCCAAATCTTTTAGAAGTCTGTATGAAAAGATTAAATGAGGAGAGGTTTACATTGCACTCTTCTAATTTGTGGCATTGAAATCCAACACATAATAAAGACATGGTTATCTGAAGACTTTAACTTTCTCTTCTTTGAAAAATATCCTGAAAATTTACAGTTTACTTATAAGAGACTACATATGTAGATAATAAATATAGATGGATGGATGGATGGACGGACGGACAGACAGATGGACAGATAGATAGATAGATGGATAGACAGAAAGATAGACAGACAGACCCACAAATATACACACACACTTTTGGATGAATAACAACTATTTAACTTTCAGTGTGGAGATCTTTCATTGTCTTTTTCTAGGTCGACTATGGTGCCTTCAATGATTGTCTTTAATAACTGTGCAGTCATATATATGTTACTATGTTTCTCTCGTTTGTAGCACCAGAAGAATGGGCCACAACCCGCTCTAGCTTGAAGGCGCCGCCACCGAGGTCAGCCAGAGGGGGATACAGGGAACACCCCTATGGTAGATATTGAAGGTCCCGCTCACCTGTGACCTCACCTCAAAGACAATTCATAGCCTGTGGTCTCCACATAAACAGCAACAAGACAAGTAATAGTCCTTTTTTTGTTTGTGTTTTTCTATTCTAGGCATAACTGCTCATGATCACTTCCGTATATTTCTTGTATTTCCCTCTATACTGTTGGCGTGACATTGATACTAGTATTATTTTACAAAACGGACTGAAAAAGACATTGGCAAGCATAGTCTGTAGACTTTTCAGTAGGATGATATTCTCTTGGTTGTTTTTCATTGTTGTGTGTAATCTTTTTTATTTTTTTTTCTTTTCTTTCTACTTTCTTTCTTTTTTTTTTTTCTTTAAGAAAGAGCATGAATCTGTTAACAGATTTTGAGTCTCAACCAACTAGCAGAAACTTTGTTTAGGGTTGCTAAAAGACTGTAATATGATTTTTTGAACTAGCTGATAATAAAGTTGTAGATAAGATGTTTTAACCTGTCTTTTAATATCTGTTAGTTAGATGGAGATGTTCGATATTAAGTTTGTAAATTTAATTTTAAATGCTGTTTTAATGGGGTTGAAAACAAGCAGCTACTGTATGTATGTAGCTAACTGAATTTGTTCAGTGTTTTAACCTGTATTTGTTAAAAAAGAAAAAAAAACACACATAAAGTTCCATGTGTAAGCTTCTCTAAATAGGAAACCACAATTTGTCAAATATGTTTGCCATAATTTGTCAATAAAGCTGAAAACTTTTGTAAAAACTAAATTTGGAATTACTTGTTTTCTAGCTTTAAATGCTTGCTTTATTTCTTCTTCAAGAGATGCCTAAAATGTTTTCTATTTAAAAATTACAAAAATGGACCCAAGCCTGTTTTAAGATATTTGTGTAATACTTAAAAATGTATTAATAACTTATGGTTGTTAAATAATTTAAAAGTTAACAAACTAAACTGTTACATGAATCATGGTTAGTAAGCACTAATGTATAACATGTTAATGGAAAAAACTGGATTTAGAATAATAAATGGATTTTAAACTATCCTCTAAGCTTTATCTTGCTAAACACAAATTCTGATTGACTTGTTTGCATTAGCCTGTCTCTCGTGAGAAAGAGTAATGGAGTGTAAAGAGGTAAGATTACCACTTACCACTGTCTAAATGCCTAGTTCTTCAACCTTTGAGTTTCCCCGCACATTAAATATGCCATCCAACATGTAAGCATTGCGTAGATTCACTTTATTGTTTTCACTCAAAGGAGTGCGTGGACTTCATTTGCGTAGTTGATAACAATTTGTTTTGACAAACAAATCATCAGTGTCACTGGCCAGTTGTTGCTATTCAACCTCAAAAACTTTATTTGTAATTTTCAGTGCTAAATATCACCGCCCTTGAAGGCACTTTAGAGGGCTGATATTTCTTTTGAGACTATCAGACTTGATGGCTGATGATTATTAAGGAAATATGTCGCAGGACTCAAAGGATGACTAAACGTTAAACAGGTAACACTAATAGTAACTCTGTAATTTTGCCTATGCAACAGTAATGTTAAATATTCTCAGTTATTTAGTTCCTGATAGTTAAAAAAGTAAACCTACAAAAATATAACAAATAGGTCTATAGGCTATTAAAACAACTAATTAACATTAACTAGAGGCACCAAAATTATTTTACAATATATAACCCTCAAGGCAATAAACAGAACTAAAATTAACAATAATAGTAATGCAACTCTTGCTAACATCAAACGTGAGCTAAATTTTGATGGAAAAAAAAAAAGCGAAAGACTTGATGGTAGGGATGAAATGCCGAAACTGTTAATCTTTTAAATACAGTTTTTTTGTTTATGGTGGCTTTTTGTCGATGTGATTGGTTTACTTTTTTGCTGCTAACCAGCGTAGGCATATTGCTGTTCAGTTTTCGCAGCTGGAGTTGCATGCTAATAGTTTGATGAAGTGTGTGTTTGTCATCAGTTAAAATTGTCAATATTTGCCTTATACAAAATGCTGTTGAGTTATATTTAATTTTCTTTGTTCTATTCTTTCTCACTATTTCAGGTACCCACAGGCAAAGAATACATTATTGAATAGGAGATGTGATGAGCTAAAGATGGAGGTAAGCTTATTATTATTATTATTATTATTATTATTTTTTTTTGTCTTCTTTGAAATAACTTTCGTTGCCATGAACACGTGATAAAACATGAATCCAGAGCAGAGAGCAGAAACGCCTCATGCCATTTGTTGAACTACCGAAAAGGCTTAGATTGTTGTCAGGGACCTGAGCTATTTTTGCCTTCTTTAAATGAAGTGGTATGATTTGGTATTTACCTGGTGAGCTTTTCTTGGTTTAGTCAGAAGCTTGTCAAATGAAATGTGAATTTTAATCTTCAGCTCTTATCTTTGCTACGAACGCCTATACCTCTTATAAACTGTACAAAGAAAGAGTATTAAAACTTTTACTCTATGCATATAAGGAGCTCTCTTGTTCATTGGCTAAGATAAAGGGAAGGGGAAGCTAGTTTGTTACTAATCTGCTGACACGTTTGTCAATGAGAGTCAAATAACATAACTGAACACTGTTATTATTTTCCCCATTTATCCCGCTGGATTGATCTATAAATATTTTGTTTCTCATCTGTCCTTCTATTTGATTTAGCAAGTAGCTACTGAGTAAAACCACCATGGGACATTGAGCCTTGATTTAGGTTCGCGAGGAGTGGAAACTTTAGCCAGCAAACTTCAGACTGAAAATGGTGCTAGGACAGCTGTGACATCCACAGGCTGAGTGGGTGCTCAGGGAATTGAAGCGATCTGGGGCGATGCGTGAAGCAGTGTTAAAAGCTCCAAGTTCTCTCTTTCTGGCTTTGGCCCTGTTTTTGCTACACAAATACCCATAATACAGGTTAAAGAAGCACCATGGGGGAAGCATGAGGACGCCTAGAGAGTCTTTATGGTGACGGGTGCAGGGACAGAGACTGCGGAAGCCAGGAAGTGGACTGCAGGTGGACTGGAATGACAGGAAGGGAGCACCTCCTGGTGCAGGTGTCTCAATTCGCTAAGCTAAAAAATTCAATAAGTAAGAGAAAAACAGAAGCTCAGAGAGCCCCGAGGGCCAGATCTGGGAGGGCTCAGAGCAAGAGCAAAGCCTGGAAATGCCAGTTCAAGTCAGGTCCTGGTCCTGAACTAAGGACTGCGTTGAATGGCTCAGACTTTATGAGAAAAAGTAGGAAGAAGCCACTCAAGTTTGAAGTAAAGAACGGGAGTTATTCCTATGGAAACTGTTCAATGAAACCAAAGTAAACCTCACATTCAGTCAATTTTATAATCACTATTTTATCTGCCTCCTGTTCAGTGGAGATGGCTGCAATACAATTCAAACCGGTAAAATAATTATTTAATAAAGTATGTGCTTCAATTAAAATTCTTTTATCCATGGAATCAAGTTCAAAAATGAGAGAAGTTCTGAAATTTTATCTATCTGTAACATTCCTTATCTAATTTGACTATTTAAAAATGTTAATACTTTTATAAAGCCAAGGGGAGAACAAATCTCAAATCCAGATTTCCCACTCATTACTCTCCTTCATCCTTTTCAAACGATGGGCTTGATCTGACCAAGCAAGGAAAGAAACCCAGCCTCAGCTTGTGACGATTTGGCTGTGGGCATCAATATGACGTTCTGTTCACTGCTGTGGTTCTATTACCCCGTGACTCTCTTACCATTCAGCCTGGATCTTTGCATGCACTAAGTCAAGCAGGGTCTTCACAGAAAAACACCAGCTGAACAAGAGAAGGGAACATTGTTTTTCAGCCCCCAAAAGGGGATTTTGAGACAAAAGCCTGCATTTTTTAGTGACGTGAGACTGGTGGATGTTGGACGTAAAGGTAAGTGTTAAACAGTAGGTTTAAAGGACTCCCAACTACCTGTCTGCATTATCGACAAGATAAAGATTGTCTGGGTTGAGAAGAGAGCTCAAGAGCCAGCAAGAGCTAAGATGCTAGTGTGGCCTTGGATGTGGGTTCCATACACCGCGCCAGTTGTCCAATACAGTCCTCAGATAGGTTTGGAACACGAGGAGGACCTTTTATCTCCAGTGGAGCCCAGGGAGGCAGCAAACCTCACAGAGTTCCCCACACCAGTGTGTGCCAGGCACAGTCCTCCAGCAGTGGCTGTAGAATGTTTCCCCACACTGTCACGAGGAAAGCGATATGGCAGAGACAAACACACACACCATCCCTCCGCAGGAAGGGAAGGAGGCTGCAGGACTATCTGCATAAACCAATGCTGGCCAGGATGCACCAAATCAGCAGACTTGACAACCCAGAAAGGTAAGAAGACCAGCCGTTCCCTGCCACTGGCACCTCCAGGTCCTAAGTTCAATCCAGGAAAAAGAGAGGGGCTAAAAATAAATCTCTGAGTTGACAGAGGAATTCTTGACCAAAAGTAATCTGCATCGGCTGAGATTATGTTTGTCCAACTAGCAGAATGGAGACTTGAGTTTGAAATCAAGTTAATGATATAATACATAACAGAGTTATTTACAGGCAAGCCATAACCTGCCTCTCTCTTAAAATAATCAAAAATGGATACACTAGGTTTCTCCAGCACCAGAGAATGATAATTTCCCTAAATTAGTGGCCTCTTGGTGGTAGAAGACACCTTCTACTGTCAGCATCAGGAAACAATGTTGGGTTCCACGTGGGTCACAGCAATGGCCTCACAGCTGGCAAACAGGTCCTGTGTCTGACACTGACCTTCTGCAAGAGATACAAATGTGCATGGCAAATTAAGGTTTTAAATTATAGTGCAGTTTATCTAAGTGCATGTTGAAGTTACCTGTATGCATTTTCCATACATATTTTCAGATAACACTGACCTTTAGTACAATGATGGTCCTACAACTGGGAACTTACTAAAACACCAAAGTTAGCTAGTGTGGGCACTAAACAAAGCATTTTAAATACTAATGATAAAACTAATAAGCAAGAAAGTCTTTACCCTTGCTATTATTTTTCCAACAAGAAGTGTAACTCTTTAAAGTTGATTAATGGATACAATATACACTCAGAAGAAATAAGCCTTAGTGTTTGATACATCAGTAGGATGACTGCCGTTTACAATAATCTATTATACCTTTTAAAATAGCTAGAAAAAAGTAACTCAAGTGTTTCTGACAAAAAGAAAAGACAAATATTTAAGATAATGGATATCCCGGTTACACTGATTTGACTTTTACAAATTGTATGAATATACTAAATGATTGCATGCACCTGGAAAATATGTTACAAATATGTAACTCTTTGACTATAGCAGTATCTCTCTATTGCTAGTTCTTTTGCTTCATGTAATAGACGGTTGTGGGCTTGTTTTGTTTTGTTTGTAAAGGGAATAGAGAACAGGGATGAGTAATCTGATCTGGCTGGGTATCTAGTTTTAGTATCAAGGAGCCTATTACTAACAACTTATCCATTGGCAATGCTTGTAATGTCCATGGGATGGTTTAATTTTTACTGAACAAAAAAAAAAAAAAATCTTGCGGCAAATGGATTGAAAATGTCCAATTGCATGGTAGTTTATAAAATTGAATAGATGATTTATGATTGATATGAGGCTCAGCAGTAATAACAATGACAATAATAATAGTGAAATCCTGTGTTTTTCAGGTTAGAAAATCATCAAGTTACTAGAATTTTCATCTAAAAATGTTCATGAACCATCTGCAATCCTTTTAATAAGTATGCAAAAGCAATATAATTAACTTCATTTTACAGAAGAGGAAAGAATGTTACACTGTTAATATGCAACAAAGTCTATCTCTAAAAGGAAGTCTGTATTTTCCAAAAGGCTTTGGAGATTCCAATCTTGGAATAAATTTGATCAAGAAAGAGAATCAAAAATCTTGGATAGCCTTAACATGGTTTCTGTTCTGTCACAATATGATGAATATTGACTTATAAAAAATATTGATGAAATATTTTAACTTGAAGTGCATCTTTACTTTGATCTTTCCCCAAATTAATCATTTTGATTATATTATACAAATGTAGATCAAAGTTTCCCCACACTTTGTCACAAAGCGTGACCACAGTCATTGGTAGAACAAATGAATTCATTTATAATCTAAATTCCCTTTTGACATCTAAAAAATACACTCACATGATTAAATAAGCATGAAAGCAATTTCAAGCTTTCATTCTTCGATCTACAGATTAGAACTCTGCTTTCAAAGAATAGGGTCAATTTCAAACCAGATAGAGCTTTTTATAAACCATGCAGTCATATGTTAAGAACACAATGGAAGGTATAGTTCAATGTCAAATATTTTTAAAGGTATTTCCTGTTGCCAATGTCCTGTGTAACGTTCATCTGGACATTCCAGTTTTCTGTGACATATTTGAGTTAACAATAAAATAGCTGTTCCTGGTGACTGACAGACACTGGTCTTCCAAATCCATCATGAAGATTAAATTCTAAGTCTCTTCATATTGAATCTATTAATTGGTACGTGAAAGTTTATTTACAGTGCATATGCAGGGAGGTCAACCTACTTGATATGCTGTTTTACAACTCAGTATCATACTTTCTTATGAGAGGAATTGAGGGAACAGGAGAGGAAGTTTTCTGATTCATATACCACTGGATGTCTTAACCATATGGTTTATCTTTCTTTATTAAACAAAAAAACATAATGAACTGCTTTAGCTTGGTAAGATTAGTTACTGAACACTAATTTTGTTTGCATTTTTGTTCCATCGTGTTTGTATTTCACAGTGGGGTATAGTGAATGATCTATTTCTAAATTTGGAGATGCTTGGATCCTCTTCTTAGAACCTGTCTGGAGGCAAATGTCACCACTAGACACAGGTTTCTATACCTTAATGTCTCTCAGAATTGCTTCTGTCAGTAGGAAAATGTTCCCTCTTCTCTATCTCATTCTCTGTCCATCAGCACACAGGTATGCTGTATTTTTCTTTTCTTTTTTTTGCAGTTTTTCACTGGGCCTGGGTTTGAACCCACCACCTCCAGTACGTGGGGCGTCATTGAGCCACAGGTGCTGCCCCTTTGTCTACCGTCTAACCTCATAGCCTGCCTTTTCTTTTGACATGACATTTTCAACTTCTCTGATACCATCCTACTTTTCTCTTCTGAGAGTCATGTCATTTTCCCAGCAGCATCTGGGGAGGTGAACAGACAAAGACAAAACCAAGTGATGGCCCTGGGGAGGGAGGAGTGTCTAATCTCTTCACAGAGTCCCATCATTGAGAAATGTTTATTGGGTTCGTGATAAAACCAATGCATGTCCCTTGTAAACCAAAAAGTATGAAAGGAAAACACATTTAATGAAAACAGAAAAATAATGACATTAATAGATAACCTAATGTTCACAAACTCTTAATTTCTTATCTATAAAGGATTGCTTATAGAGTAGCAAAGATCTCTGATTAGTCTAACTTCCCTAATTATTTCAAAATGTAAACTTTAAAATGAGAAATAAACAAGCTCATTTGTGGGATTTATTAAAGACCAGCACATAAAATGTGTGACTGGAATGAAGGTAGTTTGTTTTTTTTTTTGAATGAAGGTAGTTTTAAATGTCTTTAAACAGGGAAGATGTTTATGGAATGTATTTGCAGATTGCCTTAAGATAATCTTCAACCCCCCCCCAAAAAAAGATACTCTTCCCCAGCTCGGCGCCTGTGGCTCAACGGGCTAAGGCACCAGCCATGTACACCTAAGCTGGCAGGTTCGAATCCAGCCCGGGCCACCAAACAACAATGACGGCTGCAACAAAAAGATGGCCGGGCGTTGAGGCGGGCCCCTGTAGTCCCAGCTACTTGGGAGGCAGAGGCAGGAGACTCGCTTGAGCCCAGGAATTGGAAGTTGCTGTGAGCTGTGAAGTCACGGCACTCTATCCAGGGTGACAGCTTGAGGCTCTGTCTCAAAAAAAAAAAAAATTTT
>CAUYRH010055609.1:0-31313 GCA_963574655.1 Perodicticus potto
TTATTAAATGGAGCAGAATGTATGCTTATTTCACTGGTCTGAATAAAACAAAGGCTTCATCATTAAATAATTACTTTAGGGCTCTAGGATTTCTGTTATCAGACATTATGCAAACTTTAGTTGTACATGCATCCAGTCCTCTCAAGCAAAAACAGCAATAGGACAATACCTATTAGGCCTTCCTCCATGTAGTTACATATCAGTAGCAAGAGAGGAACAAAGCCCTGTCGGTGCCCGCTTGGGCACCACATCCCTGCGTGAATATAAACAGCCACTACACGGATTGAAGGTACATGCCTGCAAGAGGTGGGCTTCCCATAGGTGCAGGGAGAGTCCTGAGTAACCTCTGTTGTGGCCTTTTATTGAAGCATTATACAACAGGTCGGGGAGCTCACATATTAGGATCACGTGTGCTTAATGATCCCTACGCGCTCTTTCCCCACGGGCTCAACTCACACTCTGTTGCACCACAAATGTCCAAAGTATAACACCTGCTTGCTAAGGAGAGACTGATCTTATCTCATTAATGCATGCAGTTGTTTGAGGGCTTGTCTCCGGGCTGCAAAGCATCTCCATGTGGCTAGGAGATTGTCCCGCTCCCAGCACCTCCCTCAAGAACTGGTGGCCGCTTCTATAAGCCTGGTGCTTGGTCTCCTACAAAGCCCATTCTAGAAGGGCTAGTTTGCATGACCTACTATGAGCAAAACACATGTTTCAGTCCATTCATATGTGACCATGGCAGTTAAGATGATCTCTAAAATCCCTTTCAATTCTAAAATAGGATTATTAATTCATTTCCTTCTTACTGTGTTAATATATCTTCTAAGTTATATTAAAAACATTTTTATTTAGTAATCCCTCTTGTCTCTTCCGCCCAAATACATGCATACCTTGCATTAAAACAAGACTTTAACTGCAATATTCTTCTCCTGTCACTCTAAATCAAATGGAGAAACCAAAGGAATGCAAATTTGTTCTATGATTGTGGTAAAAAAAAATCACTTAACAAATAATTTCCATCCCCGAACTACATGAGTTTAATGCAGTCATCTCACCTCTATTTTCTATCCCCAAAGTAGATGATTACTTGCTCATTCAGCAAAGTAGGTGTTACAAAGTTTCTTGGACAATGGAAAAAAGGAAAATGCAAAGCAAAACTGGATTATTTCTCTTTAAAAACATGTAAATATGATTTAGGAGCCATCAGATGTTTAAAAAAAAAGAGAGAAGAAGAAGGTATTGGGTCTAAAATTCTGGCCACAATGACTTCAAATGAAACCCAATACAACAAATTTTAAGCTATTATTGGAAAAATAGAAGACTGAATCATAAAGAAATTAACCACACAAACACACAGCTCATCACTTTTGTATGCCTACTGTTATATTTGAGAGTTCAGGATTCAGTCACTCAAAATGCTACACCCTCCAGTCCTAAACAAGACCCATTTATGAAAATGTATGCCATACAGGCCCTTGAAAAACACACACTTACTCAATTTACAAAATTTCACTGTGTTTCGAGAAAATTTGCCAAAAGACAAGGAATCATTATGCTTCACTCCTTGGACATGTCTGTACACAAGCACCCCAAACACACCTGGACTTTTATCTATTCGAATACAAGAGATCCTCTTTAACTTCTCTCTGTTTCCCAGCACTTAACAGTAGATGATTACCAAAAATGCCTTGTATGCATAAGAATAAAGCATTCAGTCTGTAGTTTATTTAATGTAGAATAAGAATTCAAAAGTAAAACAAGACAATAAAATATTTTATATTTACTCAAGTATTCACAAGTGCCAGGCAGTTTACACATTTTACCTTCAAATCCTTCAAATTACCCAATGTGATGTTATTATCCTTATTTCACAGAAGAAGGCAGTTCCAAGAAGTAAAGTAAGTTTGTATTTCACTATTCCACTAGATATCAGCAGTGTAGTCTCAGGCCCAGTCTGGCTCGCAGCAAATCTTGTACTCTTTACTTTGCAGTAACTTCCTCTTCTTAGTCACTGTTTAACCATAAGCCGTCCAACTTACATTATGACTTTATGAATGCTATCATGGAAAAGCATGGAGAAAAACATGCTTCTACTTCAGGGTTGACTAATACCTTCTAACCAGATCTCCAGCTAATCATTAATTTGTCTCATGCCTGGGTTGTTTTGTTTTACCAAAATTATGTGAAAAATTTCTCTGTGAGAGTAACAGCCTGAAAAGATACACATATATCAGTACAAAAATGAATCAAATACAAGGGCCATGAGATGATCCTGGTGACCACTAAGCTGGTCTTAGTAATAATGGTGGGATGAGGGAGTCTGGGAGAAAGGAAGGAAAACCTTCACACTCTTGTCAACTGAATTAAGACCCCAGAACTCTCAGGTTCTGAGCCAGGGGCTCTAATCTTAGAAGTCAGTGAACAATCAAGTTGCCATCTTCCTTAAATCTGTGCTGTGTCTTCAGGAAATGTCCTCTGGCAGCCTGGCCTGCTTCTTCAAATTGCAGAGCTGGTGAAAGAGGTCCTGGGGGTGACCAAGCCCCTTAGACTATGGTTTGCGAATGATGGGCCCTACCTCATACCACATTTCACTGTGAAAGCTAGAGTCAAGTTGGAGTTTCAGGATCACCCAAAAGCAGAATGTGGACAACAGCAGCCCTGGCCTTTGACCAGGTTTAATCTTCCTGTAGTGCCTTCTTATAACCCTTGTCATCAGAAGTAGGCCTGTAGCAACCTGACTCATGTTGGCCATACACCTTCCCAAAGGTTAGTTACTATATCATGTCACTGTGGCTCATTGACTTCAAAAGTTGCTGGATCTGGGGATTTGTTTATATATTCAAATTCTTCTTCATTCATGACATGGCTCTGCGCGGATAACAGCCGAACCTAATGTTTACCTTCTTAAAAATATTATGCACAGACTATAAACATTCTTCTACCTTGGTTTCTTTCTTTAGCTTCCAAGAGGAAATGATCATAAATGATATGACTAATCTTGAACAATTCACTCAGCTCAAGTTGTATATTTATAACCACCATGCATACAGATGTACAACAAATGTCACATCGATGTTGGTCATAAATATATAATTGAAATATTTTCTGAGGATTGTGCAAACTGTTCTACATAAATTTACCTCACAACAAACCTAGGAGGTAGGTAGTACTGGAAAAAGATCAAGGCTCAAAGAGGTAAATATGCCCAAAGCTGTGTAGCTGTTTAAAAAGAATTATAAATATCCATAACTAAATAGATAATTCTTATACCCACTGAGACAAATTAATTATATTTTCTTAAGCAGTAAGAACTTATGCAAATCATTATTTGTGCTCAGATCATATACTAATCTATCTCATAGTCATTGATTGTATGTGTCCAAACACATAGTTGAGAGTTGTTAGGTCTTTCGGGGTTTGGAATCTAATGAAAGCTGTAAAGAATTTCCCCGGAACAACGGCTATCCATGTAGCCTTCGCTGTTGTTCCCACAACTTCAAGGAGCTGGAAGGCTGTAAAGCTTGAAGACCTGTGTATTTTAAAGAGCCACGAGCCTCAGGCTCAGATCTCCTGGCACAGTACCTTTCCTTACTTCCTCTCTTCCGTAGGCTGGTGCTTGAACACCTTTGGTGCTTGAACACTAGGCTAATTTTGAAAGACAAAGACACTTGCTATAAACTTTGAAACCTTTACAGTCTATGAGGCTATAAATCTGATTTGCCAGAAAGCTTGTTTTTCTTTTTTAAGATCATATTCTTCAAAACATAAAACCCAGAAAAGAGATCACTGCTCTCCGAGCCAAGACTTTGGTGAGCACTTTGGGAACAAACATGTCTCTATTGGACGGCTTTTGTCTTACATCAAAGACACTGATAGCCCCAGGAGATCTAGATAAGTCTGTGTAGATTATTTCATGTTGTAGCTACATAGGGAAGTGCTAAAACAGACATTAGCACTCTTTTGGGGAAAAAAAAATTAAAAAAAACTCTTCTTGCTTGAATGCTAGTAATATTTAAAAAGAACTTAAAATACCAATATTCAAAGATACTCAAAAATATGCTCCCTTAGTAAAAGCGAAAGTTCAATTGCAACATTTTAATCTTGGTA
The DNA here is from genome assembly GCA_963574655.1 of Perodicticus potto. Taxonomy (NCBI): domain Eukaryota; kingdom Metazoa; phylum Chordata; class Mammalia; order Primates; family Lorisidae; genus Perodicticus; species Perodicticus potto. The sequence goes on from CAUYRH010055609.1 coordinate 4,108, forward strand.
CAAAATGCATGTATCATTTCACATGTTTTCTCCTGAAATGTTTTAAATTCTAAACATTCTATTTACTATGGGATCTGTAACAGAAATAACTTAAATCCAGCTTTCTGCCCCATTCCTTGTGACTGATTTCTGAACTTTATAATATTTTTTCCTAGGTTTTTAGAACAGCTTCCTATCTCGTAACTCTCTGACCAAACCAGAGGTATTGACCAACATTAGCTATTTTCCTAATGATTAAATCTGATCATGTCCCTCCCTTGCTTTAAAATTCCTCTTGGCTCTTATTGCTTCCAGAGTTACACCCAAATTTCTTATTTTAGCTCTCAGGACTTCTTAATCTAATCCTGGTCTAATATCTCATTGCCGACTCTTTCTAAAACTCTGTCTTCCTCCTTTGAGCCACGAGTACTCTAAATTCATTCCAGTTACATTAAGTTCTCTCCAGTTTTAAGCACATCAAAACATGCCACAATAATAAGCGTACTGTCTCTTCTGGAATGTCCTTTCTCACCTTCATCAACTGAAATCACTTACTCATCTTTTAAGACTCAATTACAATGTGTCATCTTAAGAAGCTTTTCATAAACTCGTCATATAGTTATTCTATCCTTATGCTTTGGTCCCACTTTTTTTGTAACTCTATTAAATCTGGCACCATTGAAGTTATATATATAAAAATCTCTCCAACAAGAGTGTAAGGTCCTACAGGATGAAAATATATTTCATTATCTTTATAGACCCAGCAGCAAACCAATGATTGGGGCATCTCATTAGCTCAGAAATAGTGTGAATAATCAATAATGTAGTGGAATGAATGTGGGAATAAATTTTTGCTCTATTACTAATCAATGACTAAATTGAAGTAAATAAATTAGAGTAGGAAGCTTTGGACATTTCTAAATTAATAATGCTAAAATATTTAAATATGTAATAAAGGATAAAGTGTTGTTGAACTTATTCAAACTTATAATCTCTAGACAAAGATGAAATATCACATCCTAAATTCCCAGGATTGTTTTTTTATTTGAGAATGTAAAAAAACATTTCAGGAAAAGCAGCTTGGCCTTTCAGAATCACAAGAACATTTGTAACTAAAATATTCAACACATAAGAAAGAAACTATGGTACCATAATTCATAAACAAAGAAAAAGTAGGATTTCCCTTAGCCCACCAAGTTTAAGAGCCAACTATGATCAAATAATACAGGAACTAGTCCTTCTTGTTACGAGATACAATCTTGGAAATGATTGTAATCCTAGAAATATCTTTTCTTCCCCAAAATAAAGTACTTTCTTACAAAAGTAATGTTGAATATATCTGGGTATGTCCACCTTCTATATGACCCTTTCTCCTAAGTCAGGGCTCTGTGGCTGGTTTGCACAGCCTCCAATCACATTATCTAGCCTAAGGTAACTTGTGCCATATTCACACTGGTAACTCTCTTGGATTCTGAATTCTGTGATGCAAGAGGTTTATAATGCTTCTCTAAAAGTGAAAAATCAAGAAAGTGCAACCTTCAGTTTTGCAGTGTAAAAAAAGTTATTTACATTTTCTCTGTCCCATTTTAGAAAAACACTTAAAATACTATGAAAATTAAGAAGAATAAAATATACCAGAAAAGCTATTGTTTCTGCTATTTCACCTTAATCAAGATGTCTTGAGTCTGTTGGGGATTTCGCCATCCTCTTGTATATCCAGGATAACCTAACATACCCCAAATTGCACATCACTGGTGTGCTACTCAATCTCCACCTTCCTATCGCTCTTCCTTTCTTTCTCCCCTCCCGCCCCACAGAACCCCACAGCTGGCCCACATGGTGTCATTGTGCAAGTTAGGCAAAAGGCAAGAAACCTTATTGTCATGGGCTAGAAAGTTTTTGCAGTAACTGTGTAGATATTTGATGACTACAAGGCAAAGGCTCCTCCAAAATTTTCAACTACCAATGACGCCTGAACACACACACGTGCGTGCACACACCAGGACCACTCGCTTTCAAATATCAGTGAATCTTTGGTGGAATTTCAAAAAAAGGAAATTTTTTCCATTCTTCTCTTAACATTCCAATATTCGACTTACTCCATAAAATGCAGAGACGTGACTTGGACAGGTGTGTTTCCTACTGTATCTGGAAGTTACTGGATCAAAGAAAAAATATTCTGTCGGTTTTTGAAAGAATCTCCTTCTCTTCAGTTGAGAAGTAAGGCAAAGAGGGAGGAATTGGGCCCAGAGCCAGCACCTCGGGTAGACCTTTGGCTTTCATTCTAGTTGTGATCCTAAGCCTTTGCAAAACTTTATACACAGAGAAGCAGTGCCATCTAACCTATATTTCAAAATATTACTCTGGCTCACGTGTGATAAATGGATCCCAAGAAGGCAAAAGTGCAAAGAAAAAAACCATGATTGCCACTCCACTAGAGCAAGTAAAAACTGACAATGATAGAGCTATGAGAAATGGCCAGATTCTGGGTGTATTTTGAAGATGTAACTGAAAGGATCGGTTTATTGGTTCTATTTACTACATGGTACCAAGAAAAGAAGACTCAAAGACAACATCCAGGTTTATAGTCTGAACAACTGCTCAATCACAGTGCCAAATATTCAGATCGATCAAGTTCTCAGGTGGCAATTTGGGATGGGCGGTGAATCAGCATAAGAAGTTTATGATGCTACTTGGCATCCACATGGAACTTGTGTAGGCAATTACATAGTCAGATCCAGGGACTGGTAAGTTGCAGGAGTCATCAGCAAATAGAAGACAAGGAAAGCCAGGAGACAGCTGGAGAGAAGTCAGGACAGGTGAGGAGGAGCGTCAGAAGGGGCTGAGGGTTCCATCTGCCGTCTGTGGAAATCGTTCACTGAAAACAGAGTTTTGCCAGTTTGGGTTGCTGGATGAATGTGTAGAGTAGAACCCTCAGGCCCCGTGATTATTAGATTTTACATGAATAAGAAACAAACATCTTATTGTGTTAAGACACTAAGATTCCAAGGTTTATCTGATTCTTTAATTAGCATTATCTTAACTAAAATAGAATTTGGTACCAAAAATGGGTAATACCAGTGGCCCAGAGAACAACAGACAAGTGAATTCCTTTGTGAGAACAGAATTCTAACCATGGAACTTACCTCACCAGCAAATCTCCATCGGGGCTATACATGAGATTTTGTCATTACCATGGCCCAGTCACCACTGCACATACTACAGTTGTCTGTTTTTTGTGGGATATTTAATAACAGTTATCCTGTCCTTTTGCCATCAAGCACATTGGCTGGGGTATGGGAGGCAAAACATTTATAACTAATTCAGTAATCTAACACACAGTTAGTAATCTTTGAACATTAAAAGATTATGGTCGAGTACAAAATCTTTTACAAATATATATTTATGTGTGTATATATTGTTTATAAATGTACACATATACACCTATTATGGGTTACTCTAAAATACACTTTGTATTTAGCCTACTTTCCAAAAGATACCCAACAATATATTTTTTTAATGCTCTGATTAAATGATGTCTAACGTCAGGAATTTCTAAGTCTTGAGACTCAACAGTATTTTCACATTATCTTTAGTGTAAGCCATTATGATCAAAGTCTCCATTCATTTCTCTGGGATACCTTGCTTGTCTACAACCTCCTTTGTCTTTATCTACCAACAATATGTACCCAAGGACTTCATGCTGACACTACCTCTGAATCCTTTTTATTCAGATCCTACAAAGGAGGCCTGTGACTAGGGAAATAACCCACTGTCTTAGTTTAGCCTCCCCCAGCAGCAGATCCTGAGACAAAGATTTGGGTTCATGTAGTTTGTTTGGTAATTCACCTCAAGAAACACTGGTAAGAAAATGGGGGAGTGACATAAAGAAGGGAAAGAAGTCAGAGAAAGCTGTTTGATGCAGCAAGTTATTACTCAGGTGCCTACTGTTTTAGGCCTTGCTGTCGTTCCTTCCTCTGGGACCGATGAACTCTGGAGTCCTCCAGCTCTGTAAATGAGTCTGCTCCTTGATGACGCTCTTCTCAGCACTCTCAGACTGTTGCAGGTCCAGAAAGAGCAGGCTCCATTGGCTAAAAGCCCTGAATGAAAAAGACACGCTTGCCAGCAATGAAGAGTCAAAATTGGATAGTTCAGAAGGTGACAAGGACCAAAGTGATGTGGGTCTCATTTGCTGCACCCGCTGTGCAGTTTGAGGGAGGTAGAACACATACATAGAAGCAGCTGAGCTTAAAACATCTGAAACTACTTTCCCATCGGCATTCCTCGGGATACTCAGGAAACATTACAGGTTAATATTTAGGATTTATTCCCAGAAGTCTTTGCCTTTCAGTATTCAAATGAAAAGAAGAGCCGTTTCTCACTGCCAAAATATTTGCAAACTAATGCCATGGTTTATATCCAGAATAAACTCCGATACCCAATTCCCAAAACAACCCGTAATGAAATTACTTTTTTCTAAGCATGAATGAAGTTGGCAACTCCCTGCAGCGTCACAAATTTTAAATTTGTACCTGTGATTTTATCCCAGTAAGTGATATTATCTCGCTTGTGCATCATTTTATGCATTTTCGAAAGTGATAGATATTCCTACCATTTGTTTATAGTCCATTTATAAAAAGTAGTACTACTGGAAGGGAAAAGAACATAATTATGTTATATGCTGAGTGATATAATTCAGTCATTCTGAAAACTGCAGTAGAACAATTTTAAAAGCAGATAATGTGCATGTGAATAGCTGATAATTGCCTGTTTCTTTAGATCATTATTGTTTTACATTGTAAAGTCCTAGAAGGTAGGGTTAATTCTGTTAAAATGATCCTGACTAAAGGCTTGATACTATATCACATGTAGCAAAAGCTTTAAAAACTACTAATATGTTGATCTTAATATTCCAAAATTCTTCTAAGTTTTCATTACAATTGACATTATGGATTTGGGGCCCAGTGTGGTGGCTCACCCCTGTAATCCTAGCACTCTGAGAGGCCAATATAGGAGGATCCCTGGAGCTCAGGAGTTGGAGACCAACCTAAGCAAGAGCAAGACTCCATCTCTACTAAACACAGAAAAATTAGCCGGGCATGGTGGCATGTGCCTGTAGTCCCGGACACTTGGGAGGCTGAGGCAAGAGGATCATTTGAGCCTGAGAGTTTGAGGTTGCTGTGAAGTATGATACTATGGCCCTCTACCCAGGGCAACACAGTAAGACTGTCTAAAAAAAGAGAGAGAGAGAGAGAGAAAACAACCATCATGGATTTGGTTTTAAAATTTCTGAGTATCATTGAAATGTTCAGAATTTATTTATAAACTAAATTCTGCCTGAATTATTCTGCCAATCGCTATCCCAGCTTAATTTAATTTGGATACCAGCATGATTTTAATAGGCAGGTTACCCGTGGTGGTTATTCACACTATTTGACTCCATCGCATCCTCTGCTCCATTCTGGCACGTGGTAGGACTGGAGTGCCTTGCTCCCTGGAGTATGTGCAGGGTCCCTGAACTAGTTGTGGGTAAGTGTAAATGACGTAAAGCATTTAAGGATCAAAAGATTTGATTGCTGGCTTACAGAATACTTTTCCCCTCTACCAAAGCAACTGGTTATATTGCAAAGACATGTCTGCTCCATCTCTGAATTAAGTTCTGAAGTGAGGACATGTAGAGACCCTCCCTACTGGTTGCCATAGACATTTAGCATCAGAGAAGCGATTGAGAAGTCAGCCTTTGGGATTGTAAGGCACCAAACGTGGGGAGCTCTTTGTTCCTCCAGACCCACTCTCTACCTGTTCTGGCACAGGAGGCCAGCCTGTAAGGGATGCGGCAATGGGATCTCTTGCCTTCTGGCTCTGGTTGGCTTCTACTATGACAGACATCAGGCAGGAGATCTGAGGAAGGGGAGTGGGAAGCGAGTATTGTACTTCCTTAACACTTCGCCTTCAGCTGCTGCTCCCTCCATGAAGACCCTGGCTCTTCTCAATGTGGCCCCTCCATGGGACTGTCATTTCCCAAGTAACTCACTCCTTTAAGCCTTTAATGGTGAAAATGCCCTTATATGACTAATCTTGGGGTACATTCTACATCACGGTTCCCCTATTTCCCACCTACATCTTTATAAGTGGTCCCTTTATTAGATACTCTTTGAATTACTCTATGGAAAGAGCCATATGTGTCCTGCTATGACACTAACTGACACATTATTCTAGCCTGAACTGTCTAGTTTAGTTATTCTTTCAATAAAATGCCACATTGTTCACATAGCATTCTTCTGGACGACTGTGGTTCCCTCTACATTCAATCTTGCTGGGAGATCTAAATTCCACTATCCTCTCAACATTATTTACATGATAGAACTCATTTCCCCAGACAATACCACCTTTATGTCTCAGAAAGCAACAGCACATCTATATTACAAATCTGTTGCTCCACTGCCCAACACCAGCCTATTTTCAAACTGCAGTACCAATTCTTTAAAAGAAACTTTTAGAAAGTGAAATCTTTCTTAGTATTTCCTCCTCCTCACAGTCCATCCCTCCATCTTTCACCAGGTTGAGTTTATTTTTGTTTAATGTGTTGAAAAGAAAATCTCCATAAGAATAAGGTTCATAGAGAATTGATTAGCAATTCCCAATACTGGATCCTGGTAGGCCTGATATGCCTCAATGTTAACAGAGCAAGCCATTTAGCAAAATAAAAGGTGAACAGATTATTTACCTACTCGGGACCAGCAAAAACTTGTTTCGTCTCGGATTTCAGTGTTCAATGACATCACCTCAGGAAAATCATGAAAGGATCTCAAATACATACATTAAAATTCCAAAAAGAGAGAGATAGTAAATTACAGATTATCATCTATGGAATATGATCAAAAGTTAACAAGCCTATATTTAAATGTATATAAAAGAAAGTAGTTTTGCTATTATAGGTAATTTGTGTTCTACGTAAATTTGACTTACCAAATCATCTTTTGGAATTCCAGTTCAAATTTTTTACAGATAGATAAATATTTCATCCCAAAGAAAATTAGTATTTCCTTCCTGGACATTGCTTCTTTATTCTTGATCTTAATACAGTAGAACCTCTGTAAGTTGACCACCCATGGGACTGTAACTGGACTTTCAGATTTTTTGACCAAAGTTGCTCAAAGTCTGTATTTTACGATTAGCTTGTGTCATACGAAACTACAGTTTGAATAGGCTAGAAACCTAGCTGGAATATCAGCTTAATATCAATCATACTTAGCTTTAGTGTCTTGACTTGCTGATGCCAAGTCTTGTTGTGAAGAAAAGAATACAAACACTTGATGCCAAGAACCCCTAATTCTAATCTACTTTGCAACTGAGCATGTGACTTGTAGTGAGTGAATCACTTAAACCCATCTAACAGTATGGTCCACAATTTTGTCATAGGGTTATGGAAAAGAATTCAGCAAGATAATATCCCCTGTGTAATTGCTACAGAAATTTTTAAAGCACTATACACACTCAGGCTGATGTTATTAGATTTGGACAAGGTGCCTCCATTACAAAACCAGCATCTATTCTTTTTAAGAAGTAGTGAGAACACGTGTCCACTAAACTACTCGCTGCAAATGCCCAGTCATCACTATTACCTCCCATCGGTTGGTTCTGCTTTATGTATATTAGATTGATTAATACCACATTGGGATAGCTTGTTTGGTCAGCTTTGCCAAAGAGTGGATGACCTGATATCTGAATAGAGGCCAGGAGATGAGTCACTTAATAGGTATAGTGAAAATGCATGATACAGTTATCTGCCTACTGAAATCACATACTAGATTTACTATCTGCTTTCAAATTACCACTTCATCATAAATAATACCAGCCTAATGGTCTGAAGAAAATAACCTTCAGCACATACTTAAATAAAAAGGGTTAAGTTATTTATTGATAGTATGTGTAGGATTTTTTAAAGATATTTTGTTTGTTTGTTTGTTTTTGGCCAGGGCTGGGTTTGAACCTGCCACCTCTGGCATGTGGGACTGGCGCCCTACTCCTTTGAACCACAGGCGCTGGATTTTTTAAGGATATTGTGGTGAAATTGTGTTTTCAAAATTTTTTTAATGCACTAGTGCTTAAGTTTACAAACTTTCCTGTCTTCTAATGGCTGAGTAAATAATACTGCAGTACGACTTTCAACATCAAGGCCAAGCTCTTCAGTATACGAAGCTGATAGAAATTCTAACATATGACTACCAAATAGATAAGGCAAATAGAAATCAAGAGTAAAATCAAGTGGAGAAAGCCAAGACCCTTCAGCAACTGTTTCCAGGATTGTAAACGCCAGCTGGGGAAATTGGCACAGAATAAGTTTACAAAGCAATGATGTTCCTAGTATCTTATAGATCTTTTTAAGGAAGAAATTAAACTAAAATTCAATCCCTCAAAAAAGGCATTTTGATGATGATTTGACATGTATCTTATGACTCTAAAGAAAACATGACTGCAATTGTTTCAGTACCCTTTCTTAACATTTGACAATCAGGTTCTTTTAGAATGTAAATCTGTAGCAATTAAAAAGTCTATGATGCAACCTAGGTGTGGACCCACCCATCACTCTCCCTCCACCTTTCCTCCCCCCTCTTCCCCTCCCTTGCCCCCTTCCCCATAATCATTTTCTGAGATTGGGTTATAGCCTTCGTATGAAAGCTATAACAATAACTAAGAAAATGCCATGAAGGCTAAGTTAACCAGTACAGTGAAAATATTTCAGACTGTATATGGAACCAGCACATTGTACCCCATGCTCGCATTATTGTACACAGCTGATTTAATAAAAAAAAAAAAAAGTTCTTAGACTAGGGCAGCACCTGTAGCTCAAAGGAGTAGGGCACCGGCCCCATATGCCAGAGGTGGTGGGTTCAAACCTAGCCCCAGCCAAAAAAAACAAAAACAAAAATCCTTTAAAAAAAGAAAAAAACCTCTATGACTAAACAACTCAGTCTATAAGTCTCAGGCCTCAAATGCACGTAGAAAAAATTTTACTTTATTTTCTCTTTAACAAATAATTCCTATCTTGAGCCCCTGTTCTATCCAGTGGTCAGTGGTCAAGTTCAGGTTTAATCAAGCAGTGCAGTGGTTCCTCAACCTATGACTAGCCTGAAGGTTTTCTCCACTCGCTCAATATCCCGGGGGTGGCATCTGAGTTTCAAGGGGTCTACTTAGTGCCACAGCACTAAGGATGGGAGCATGTCATTTCCTATCCCCGTGGAAAGATGATGAAACATTCACATTTTACCTGTCTGGGACCACAGGTATCTAACCTATTATGATAAGCCCATTCTCACTGAGTCGCACATCGTCACTCCCGGCAAGTCCTCCTTTTACACCCTCTGAGTCTCTGCTATGAGGCCACTGTAGGCCCACTGGCACTCTCTCTCTCCTCCACTTAGGTGCCCCTCTCGTGAGGGAATGAAGAAAATGAAGAATCGTAACATGTTGGCATATTGAGTTTAGAAAGGACCTCTGCCTTGTAGAAAGCATAAACTTAATGTTTCTCTCTGCTTTTCTCAGAGTGGCCACACGAAGCTTTATCCACTTGAACATAGGCTTCGGATTCAGACTGTGCGGGATCAATCCCTAGTTCCACCAACTTGGAAAAGTTCTCCCCTTGCTCCCCCAGCTTCTCCCACTCAGAGCAATGCACCGGTTTGTACATACACATGACCCCAGTAGAAGGACAGTGAGGTTAAAATTGAGTTAAATAAGCATGGAACACAGTGACGGCAAAGAGACAACATTTTTACAAGGACCTACATGTTGGTCTCAACCCTATGGAGTTTGCATACATAAGTTCTGCAAGCCCCAGCCCCTGGGCCACAGACCATGGTCTGTCCAGAGCAGGAGGTGAGCAGTGGGCCTGCAAGCGAGCAAAGTCTCCACCGTAGTTACAGCTGCTGCCCATCACTCACATCCCCTCCTGACCTCCTGCCATCATCACCAGCAGCAGTACATTCTTAGAGGAGGCCAACCCTACTGTAAACAAGGGATCTACGTTGTATGCTCCTTATAAGAATCTAATTCCCCCATACTTCCACTCCCCTGTCTATGGAAAAATTGTCTTCCACAGTTCTAGTCCCTGGGGCCAAAAAAGTTGGGGATCAACACAGGAGGAGGCAGCATTCCTTATCCTACTTCAGAAATGTGCCCCAAACACCTAAAAGATGTCCCTTCACTGTGGGCACACAGAGCTAATCTTTGCATTCCACCATTGTTGCCTATGTAATTTCATAACCACTCTCCACAGTCTCATATATTAAGGAAGAAGATCAGTATGATTTCTGTCAGCTTTCATCTGCTTTCTTTCCTAAAAGTACCTAATTTTAAATCCAAAGAACCAGGTCTTCCAAAGTTTTAACAGCAAAATGCACCAAAGATTAAATCAATCCAGAATCATCTCATGAGTAACTAGCCCAGTAAGTTAATTACAGGATCCTTTGTTGCTCTTTTTTATTGTGGTAAGAGTACTTGATGCAATATTTTTGGTTAATTGAAGATTTTCTTTAAAACCATGCAAGACAGCCAGCATAAGTGCATTTATGTATGTAATAGAAATGGTTGTAATATATCATTAGGACACTCCAGGGCATGTTTTATTGGTTCATTAATACAGTACATGCCTTAGGTGTATTCAACCACTCGGGGCCTATATTAATGGACCAATAAAATGTACCCGGGAGTGCCTTAATGCTACCCTAATATGGCTAAGCTTAAATTAATTTTTTCAGGCTTATCTTTTTAAAAATCATTTTTTTTCTCACTTGGGAAGATAGATTCCTTTACGGGGGGAGAAATTCATAGTGACAGGATAAGAAGAAGCAGGATAATAAAATTATTGTCATTTCATCAGTTTTCTAACATGGTTTATCCTTTGGATGCTTCAATTTCTAAGCATGTGCATTCTACTTCTGGTGTCTTCTCATACTTTCTATGGAAATCAATACTCTTATGGCTAGGAGCAGGAAAATAAGAACTATTTCTTTTTGGAAATAGAAGATCAAGTACAAGCAAATGTCATATCTACCTATAACACCCTTATCACCTTTCAATCTTCCATCAGGTCAGAACAAAGACTTACCTTGCTTTGAGGATGACCTTTTTCTTCTACCTCCTGTCACTCTGTGTAATCTAGGAATTATGCTTCCCCCATTTCAAAAGAAAATGATACTTTTGGTTATGTAATTATACTTCCTCATTCAGCTGTCCAGAAATTGTTGAATTCTACTTTGGATCATTGAGGAATTTCCCAGGAACAGAAATTTTGCCAAAATGATCTTCTTCATTAGAACCTTATCTGCTCCTTTCCACTTACTTAAACAGTATTTATTCTTCAAATTTCGTCTTCTCTAAGAAACTTTCCTTCACTGTTCAAACTGCTCAAACACACATTAAACACTTGCTTCTTTGAACTTCTAGAGTCCTTGATGAGTTACTCACTTAATTTAGTGCTTAATTATATATGTCAGTGGTACATAATGGACAAGAGAAAAAAGAAGGTCTACTCACATTTCACAAAATTTATCATGCCTACTTTCATTTCTTCAAAAAGGGGAATTCTAAGCACATCTATAAAATAGCTACATCGGCACCCAGCTCATTGACCCACACCTGTAATCCTAGCACTCTGGGAGGCTGAGGCAGGAGGATGACTCAAGCTCAGGAGTTTGAGACACCTGAGCAACAGTGATATCCCTCTCCAAATAGAAAAATTAGTAGGGCATTGTGGCTGGCACCTGTAGTCCCAGTGATAAGGGAGGCTAAGACAGAAGAATTGTTTGAACCCAGGAATTTGAGGTTGCTGTGAGCTAGGCTGAGGCCATGGTATTCTAGCCTAGGCAACAGAATGAGACTCTATCTCAAGGAAAAAAAAAAAGGCTTATCATTGAAATGAGTATACTTATTCTTAAGATGATGTAATGCTTGTATCTCTATTTAGGAATTTAAATAAAATATTAAAATACTAATCCATTTGTTCAAAGTTGTGTCTCATTTGTAAACATAGTTTTAAGTATTTTGGCAATAGGAAGGGTTTCCTTTATTAATTTGCACAAAAGAAAATTACCAGAAATATTTGATGATCTATTGGAAAATGGAAAATGTAAACAGGTATAGAACAATATAAGAAAATATATACTGTGTTTGTCCAAATATCTGCCCCAACTCAAGTGGTATAGCCAGGGCTCTCCCAGAAACACGTGCCAGGGCTTATCTTCCAAGCAACCACAGGTGAGGGTGAGACGGTGTGTTTGGGTGAGCAGGGCCTGCCCATCAGAGGCCATACAGAGTAAGAAAATCCAGAAAGTCAAGAGAAGCCAAAATCCACTAAGGAGACCAATGAGTAAAAGATGAGAACAAGTTTTGGAGCTGGAAGCCAAAGAGCCAGAGGCAGATCAAGACTGGAGTAATATTGGCAAGAGTCAGAGCTGGGATTACTGAGAAACCCAATGATAGCATTTTAGTCCTGGGGTTAAAATTTCAAGCGACTGTTTAAAAATAGCTTTGGAGAATTTGATGCCAGACTTAATCAATCTGAGTTGAAGACTTTTGTTTTCATTTATCTTGACACCCGTCCACTTATTTTTGAATTTATTTCTATAATTCTTTGTATTTTAAACACAGCCTTAATGATGATTATTAATTTCAACAATTTGCCCCAAATTCAAATTTAAAGTTCAGGAACATATACAGCATAAACTTTTTTTTTTTTTTCATTTCCTGAACAAATGCAAAAAGCTACGCATCCACCCATAAACCTTGAAGCTGACAATAAATTTTAGTGATCAATACCCAATGATATCATAGAGATAATATGTGATTGTTAGCAAAAAACAACCAGATAGGAAGACAAGACTTATATAAATTTCTAGTCACATAGCTCAGTTATCAAATAAGAATCTTTAAGTATATTCTAGTTTTGCCAATAATTATTGGAGGCTATATTTTAGAACTTGAAATCTTCTCTCAATCACCTCTATTAATTTAGGCTCAAAAAAGTATATCTACTATTACTAGCAATAGTCTTTTTTATTACCATGGAAATAATTGTGCCAACCTTTCTGGAAGCCCACTTTGTAGTTCATATTAAAATCTTGCAATTACCCTTATCTTTTGACTGAGAGATACTGTCTGCGGTTGGTAAAGTTTTTCTAAAGGAACAACCATGGTTGCACGAAAACATTTGTCTACAAGATGTTTATCACATCATTATTAACAATAATAAAGAAAAAAATCAAAGGTACAAAATAAAAGGATGGTTAAATAAAGTACGAAAAATCCATATGGTGAAATGAACCACAAAAAATGGTGTGGAAGAACATTTAATGAATAAAAAATGATAAATTACAAAAAAAATGCAAGAAAACCATGCTACAGGCAATATATGACATCTGATCATCTTAAAGTATTGAAATAGAAAGAAGTACCTAACTGATACAAAATATCAACATTTTTAATCCCTCGTTGTTCTTAGAATATAGTTTGAGCTCCTTAAGATGATGTAAAAAGTATCATGAGATGGAGCTTCTAAGTCGAGACAAGGTAGCAAACCTAAGACTACACACTTGCTCATTTCTGCTTACCAGCATAACTTCACAAGCCTCTGACCCTGTGATGATGTGCAGCTCTCCAGAAAGATGGTTTGAAAACAAACAGGACAGAGCACAGGGCCCCCCATGGCTCTTGCCTGAGACACCGCATTCCTTGAAAGATAAATGACCTGAGACCTTTGCTTTTCCTGCATATTAGATAGCCTTTGACCAGGTTAGTGCTACACCTCTGTAATCTATAACCAGACACACTCTTGCACCCAAACCTGGTTGTGATTTTGCAAGTACTGAACTTCCACCGCCTATACCTAAACAGTTGGCTGAAATATTGTGTCAAAGTAGTCTGATACTACGTAGAACCTCTCTAATGAACTTCTCCCAGGCTATTACGGACCTCAGTCTATAGTCTTCAGTAAGACCTCTGAATAAAATAACTTTAATTCTTTTGATTTTTTCAAAAAGCTTGATTTTTTTTTTAACTTTAGTTGACACCACTTATCATTCTAACTTCCCCCTTGCCACTTTCCCTTTTGCTCATTACTGTCTACCCAACTTGATCCTCTGTTCCAGGAATGTGCCAATGGCCTCCAGCCTTGGGGCCTGGCCATTTGCAATTTCCTCCACCCAAGAAGCACTTCTCCTATTCACCATCCCTGCCACCTCTCCCTGACTCTCCTTCAGACCTCAGAATGAACACGTCCTCATAGCAGCCCACCCCTTTCCCCAGTTTAAAGGAGGTGATATATCCTCAAAGAATTCTATGCCCTATTTTTATACCATTTACATCTATTGTCATCACACAATTATTTTTGTGGCTTTTTAATATCTGTTACCTCTAATAGACCACAAATTCCATAAAGGTACAAAATATGCACAGGATTTAATATCTCTGTTATGTATTTTGAACATGAATTTGATTTCCTATTTTTTACTCCAATCATTAGAAGCTCCATAAAGTAAGAACACAAAAACCAAGCCAGAAGTCTTGCATGGGAATGGCGGAAAGAAACTTCTTCTCAGATAATAAGTACCAAAATAGGAATTTCATGTGTCAGATAAAAAGAATTAAATTGGAATTAATTTAACTCTTAATTAAAAAGAATCCCTCTTAAATTGTAGAATGGTTCAGTGGTATGTGTGAACTGACAGTATCTTCCCCTAGTCCTTTCTTTTACATAGCCTTGACCTATGTAACAAAGAATTTGGCTTCTACCATTCAGCCAATGTGAAAATGATTGCCAACCTAGTACATGATCCATAGTCTTAGTCTGTGATTCTTTTTTGATGAGAACAGATCTTTATGTTTGTACATGTCTTAGTATTCTTTTTATAAGTAGCTTTCCTGCTTTTAAGAACATAAAATGTATTTCAACACTTAACACAAGAAGTGTAATCAAGAACTACAAAAACTCTCCACCTAAGTTTCTCTTTTGAAGTGATAATCAGGCCTTACTACACAGGCTGCCTCTGGTAGCTTAATGGCATGTTATAAAAATCTTTTTCAACACTCCACGGGGAAAGTAAACTTGCCAAATTTACTTTAAAATATGAAATTAATTTCCTGTTACAGTCTCATTGCCAGAATAATTACATCCATTTGAAGTTTGTAAGTTGACTCTTTTCTTAAAAATTGGAAATTGAACACTGTGTTCGTATTTAAGCCTCAAGTTATGATTTCCACTTGCTAAAAAGAACAAATATAGTACTTCCTCTTCAAATGATCTGAATTGTTCAATATGTGTATAAGATTCTTGGCAATATTTTAACTTTATTATTATGAACCTGGCAGAAAACACTATTTCATAACTGGGTGTAATTTTAATAAAATAAAATATAACTGTATTATTATAAATGCCTCCTCTTGACTTCTCTTAATCTATCCAAATTCAGTATTTCTGGTGGAACCACTTGAGTTCACATAGATTTATCTCACCCTATAAAAGCACAATTCATTAAACAGACTAGTCTATTTAAACTAAGGCAATTTTATCACAGTCAACTCAATTATTTAACACTGCTTTTTTAACTCACTACTTAAAGCTTTCTTTTGACAAGTATTCCTTTAAATAAATGAGTTGTAATTTAAAGAATGAAAAAAGATCAAGTACCCTCACCATATATGCAATTAGCCTATAGGGAGATGTTTTGCTGATATAAAATTAAGTTTTATTTGAAAGTTAAACTGAATCTCAAGTAACAGAAGTCACTAATATTATTTTTCAGGAAAAAATAAATATAAAGGAACTTCCTGTGTGCAGTTAACTTTATTTCCTTTGTTGTTTGCATTTTTATCCAAAAGAGTAACATTTGGACCAAGCCTATATAATTAAAGAATCAAATTGATGATCTGAATAATTTATTCCAAAGATAATATTGCCTGGATGTGCAAAAGGAACTTCCTTATCCCACTAAATGATTCTCTGGTTAGTGACTTTGTAAAGTAGTGATAAGTCATAGAATGAAAACTTTAATAATTGCTTAGTCACATGCTAACAAAAGCTAAACTAGCATGAATTGTTCTTTTGAAGTTTTCCCATAAGATATTTTGTTTAAAATTTTCATGAAATTTAAAAATTAAACTTAAGATTATAGATTTGAACTATAGATTAAATGAACTGAATAAGAAATGTTTCCATACTTAAACAAAAAGGAAGTCAGATGTGTTTAGAGCACAATATATTCATTGAGCAGTATTTTCATAAGAGCAATGTCATTAATAGTTCATTAAGGTTTAGAAAAATAAAATGAAAAGATTCAAAGGAACATGCTGCATTTTCTGTTATAGTACAAGAAGATAATAGCCTGATTTTGATATGTGATGTATGAAATGAAGCTTACGACTTATAGTTAGATTTCAAGTAGTGTTGCTCTAAAATGGAAATACTCAAAATATACAGGGTAGCCAGAAAGTTCATGTGTGAAGTTAGTTGTCTATTTTAAATTGCACAAGAATTTTATGCATACCCTGCATTTTTGTTACTCAACTATTACAGGTAAAAGGAATATTTTGGTACTTGGCCTTTTATATTTTTGCTTTTATTTCTTCTTTCTCTTTATTATTAAGAAATAGCTATAGATGACATTCATTTTTCTGGCATAGCCACTGATAATATCTATTCGAGCAAATATTTTTCTTAGCTTAAATTAGTAAACCATAACTTTTATCAGAAACAACTGAATAGCTGTCCTATATTAAACCCTTCATTATATCATAATCATCTATAAATTAAATCTTGCATACTAAAATATACCTGAAAAAGTACTGTTAAATTTAATGATAGTTATGAATGCCTTTCAGACTTATTTTGCACCTTCTATATCCCCAGAATGAAATATATAACTTTTATAAAGCATTATAATATTTTTGTAGGATATAAACACCAATTTCAACCAGTCACAGATCATAAAATCAAACAGCCAAGTTGGAAATCATTCTGAAAGCTTCATTTGGATGTAAACTCATGTGGATTAATTGCCTTATTTAGGAGTACAAGAGCAAGCCAAGCTATACATAGAGGGAAATGAAAGAAAAATCTAGACAAAATTTTCCAAGCAACATTCGGATGTAGCACATCTGCTTATTTTAGAAGATTATTTAATTCTCACCTTTCATCTTCCCCAGTAGTGCTACCTTGCATCCCCATCAGGTCTGCCTCTGTCCTAGAGGTGCAGTCCAGCCCTTAACCATTATGAATGGTGGCCAGGGCTGAGGGTGCCCAAGCACACAGTGGGATCCTTAGAGCAGACAAAGCTGACACCAGTAGATGGAATGCTGGAATAAACAGCCACGAAATATTCCCTACAGCAGGGACCTAAATTCTTTGTCCTGGTTTACCATAAAATTACAAGGATATATGTCTTTGAGCTATAGTAAGTACCATTTCTATACCCTCATTTCATGTTGCCAGTGATAAAATTTCTTTTTGTAACCTCCTTCAGTAGCATGCATTAGGTACATGGGGGGTGTGATGATTATTGCCATCCACTTAATGCCAGACTATCTTTCATCAGTTCACACTAAGTATTGGGAGTCTTGGGAATGAATGAGAAAGATGGAAGTCTTGGGAGATGGGAGACTAAGGGTATTTAGATAGACAAAAAGACATTTCTGTGCTTCAAGACGCAGCACAATTCTACCTGGACACCGTCAACACGGAGCGAGAGGAACACGAAGTTCCCATCCTCAAGAACTTTCCTTTTCCTATTACGTGGGTTTCATGTTCTTTAGAATTGTCTGTCCTTCTTATATTTTCTTTATAATTTTCTGTACTTGTTAAGTTTATAAAACAGTTTAAAAATAGGATATTTGATGAATTCAATTTATAAGAAATATAAATACCTCCAAAACTTAAAAGTAGAAAATAGAAACAATAGTACTCAATAAAATGCCCTTGATAGCTAAATCTCATCTTTTCCTCTTTGTTTAATAATTGTTCCTCTTTCATTCTGTTCCTTTTCACTGAAGACTTCTTTTGCCCCAAAGATGTATACCAGAGATTTTAAAAGATTTCAGATAATAAATCATTTAGCAACAATAATGCTGGTAGTTTTTTTTTCTTAAGTTTCATGATCACTCTGAAGATAATACTGCCTGATCCTGGAGATACAGTGTACATTGTTACATATTAGAGTTGTTGAAAAATCCCATGGGTGGGGGGCACTACTAACTTTATTAATCTCAATTTCCCCCACTTATTTTACCACAGAATCATTTTGCCATGGAATACTGACATCCTTCTGAGCTAGCATCCGGAACAACACAGTTGAGGAATCACCGTCAACACCACATGCGATTGTTGAAGAAACCGTGACCCAAGAGGTTTCAGCTGACCCATCTACAGTCACTCAGACGAAGATCCCACCAAAAATCCAGCCCTCCACATGCCCAGTGTTTTTATTTTCCCTCACTAGAAAACATACACATTTTTGCAGAAAACAGATGCAGTTGCTTCTTCTAACCTCATCAGTTACAAACTGTCAAATGCATCTGTAAACTATTTAATATTAAAGACATACATAGCCAATATCAACTGAAAAGTAGGAACTGTAAAGACCTTTGAACAACTACCACCTCATTGGTCATCAAATGCCTTTAAAAAACGTTTTTGATTATATTTCATGTTAAAAATATTCCAATAATGAATATTGTAATTATAAATTCAATATTATCCCCACAAATTTGAATTTGTCAGTGAATTCTCAATAGTTTATCTTATTCAAGATTATAGAATTGTTTCATAATGTCTTTAAATATCTAGTAGTTATCTAAGATAGAGTATACGCTTTACCTCATAGCAAAAGGAGTTTGAATATCCATATCTGATTCAGAATGGACTTGAATTGATGTTGTAAATATCGATTATAAGTTATAGAAATAAGATTATAAGTACATTTTGGAACTTTGGTCTTTCTTTGTTCAGATTTGCATTTTAATTATTAAAGGAAAACTCAGAGTTGAGGATTCTAAGAAGAAAGAATGAGTCTACACAGCATAGAACCCAAGAAAAATTACCCATTTAGGAATAGCCCTACTATGTGTACCTGATATAAATGAAAACAATCATTTCCAAAGAGGAGCATCATTTTATTCATTCACTCAGCAAACATTTACTGAACATCTGCAATGGCAAGTTATTACAGCAGGCACTAGGAATATAGAGAAAAAGACATAGTCCCTTCCCATCGGGAGCTTAAGTTCTGCTAAAGGAAACAGATAGTAAATACATGCACAGATAATTATTCATTGAAATTATGACGTGTGCTACAAAGTGATGTAGGGTGGGTTTGAGGTGGAGGGCTAAGAATGGGCATAACTGTGAGATCAGACTTAATCCAGGAGCTCAAGGAAATCCCCTGGTAGAGGTCACCTTTGAGATGATTCCTAAGGTTGACAGGAATTAAGCAGCAGAGATAGGGGAAGAGCATGCAACGCAGAATCGTTGGGTCCTTCACAGGAAAGCTGGCTGGAAAGCAGACAGCTGTGAAGTTTAGTTCTAAAAATACAGATAGAGAATGCAGAGGCTTGGTTAGTTTTAAAGGGTAGGTTTCAAGAATATAGCCTAGAAAATGAATTACACATGAGCCAGAGGTCAACTGAATGAGCCTGCAGTTATGCACACAAAGCTTTTATTGAAGTGGGCTAGAGTGAAGGTCATAGTGAGGGCATTAACTCAAACATCAAATCACAATTAAGGCAGATTAATAAGACAGAGAGGTTGATTTACCACGCTCATGGAAAGAATCACAGAGTGATTACTCAACATCCCAGTGGGATCCAGATATTCTTATACCTGTCTTTAAGACAGGAGGGGGAGATAAGGAGTATATTTTATTCTGTTTAAGGCCAATAAATGGTTTCTGGGGAGAACAAATAGATACTTGACAGAATGAATGGATAGAAGAAACAGATCAACTTATATATGTAAACTAACCTGAGAGGCTGGTGTTATGTTTTAAATGATTTGAGTTAGATCTGGTTGCATTTTTGATCTTCTTTCCTGCCATATATTGAAATAATGGGGAGGGGAAAGGAAATCCATTGTTCTTTTGGTGGGTCCCTCTGGCTATGCACTTCCAAGGGGCTTTAATTCAAAATACTCTTTATATCAAGGAGTCTTATTTTGGAGTGAAATTTCCTGAGCTCTTTCACTGCCTGCTTCTGGAGGTAAACCAACCCAGCCCAGTTCTATCTAGGTACATACACTTAAGAGGGGAGAAACCCATAATACTGACATCTTCACTTACCTGGATTTTTAAACCATCCACTACTTCCAGGCCCCACACATTGAAGACAAATGAGCCTTCATTCTGTCTTTGGAATCTCTTATTCAAGATACTCGATTAACTAAACACCAATTACCTCTATTTTAAAACTCCTTATGGAAACACAGTCAAGTTCCTGAATATTAATAAGAATAAGGGGAATGAAAAAACCTGTTTAATCAACTAAATGATAGAGTCTCATAACCTTCCGAAGCACTAAATACCATTTTTCCCCTCTTATGAAATATGTCTAGAGACAAAACTCTCAAACCATTTATGTTTTCAAGATCTAGGCAAACTCTATAAAACTGTGAATATTAAACCCATGTTAGTGAAAGCTCAGTACTTGTACCTGAGGCAATCATATGTCAGGCCACATGAGAAAACTGGGGACAAAGTAGTTTGAGGAGAAAGAAAAACTTATTACTTTGCTAGCAAAGGAGGAAAACAGCAGACTATGGTCTCAAAATCCAAATTCCTGCTTCTTTCTGAGCAGAAGCATAGCGCTGTTAAAGGTTCTGATCCCACAATCCCATTCCGGGCCAAGGCAATCTTGTGGATTTTGCCCAGATTAATCCCATCTTCATCTTGGGCTAAGATAATCTCATGACCTCCGCCCATCCTATATTTGGCTAAGACGATTTTGTGACCTCCACCCAGAGAATTCCCTCCAGCTTTCTCCTGTGACACACCAAACAAGACACAGTCCCTGACTCTCCTGACCTCTGGCTTGAGGGAGGGATGCAGGTTTCAGTTCCCAAAATGTAAAGGAGACAGTAAATATTTTTGCCATTTTTTCTGGGCCATTCCCTCTGTAACAGCCATGGATATTATTTCTCAGTTTTTAATCTAATATATATGTTTAATTTTTTTCTATAAAAGGATATCAGAATATTAGTTATCTATTTACTTCTCAGGGATTTAACTATTGAGGCCTTTTGCAGTTATACAAAGCTCATAATTAAACATTCATCCCAATAAAAGACATTTATTAAAGACAAAGGCTATTCTTTATAGAATTTTTCAGTTTTAAGATTTCTGTGATTCCTTGAAAAGTCTGTCAAGAAAACAAGTAGCCTATTTTTTTATAAGTCTGCTTCAATTTGATTCCATATATCATAGTTCTAGGGAAATTCACCCAGGATATTTTATTACCTGGTTGGTGAATTAAATAGATAAGAATTCCCAGCAGATGCTACGCATAGGTACAGCAGCTGATTAGCATTTCAAAAAGTTATAAACTGTCTATGGATGGTATTTGGGGATTGTGAAGAGGAGAAAAGAGAATGTTTTTGTTTATTTGCTTATTTTAACTTGATGATTTTTAAAGCTAGAAAGCCTATGAAAAAACAAATTTGTGTGGCCCCAAAGGCAATATTCACTATCCCTATCTGGAATATGGAAGTTTTTCTAAGCAAATTTTCACACAGGTGCTTGCTTAAATTTTGAAAATAAATAGTAAAATGCAACTACAAACAGTTTTAAATAGTTCCTCTTCCAAAAGTTTGTTCATATACTATTTGGAATCCATAAAGCATACTTCTAAATAAGAAACTACTGTTAATATTTTCAATTGTTAGGTGCCATGCCAAATTCATTGGGCTCACAACCTAAACCCCATATTTCTCAGATACTAAATTTATTGTGTGGGTTGCATAAGATGACAGAAAGCACTAGTGAAGGTTCTAAGTACATGGTCTATGTTTCCCTCCATTCTATGAGATCTAGGAGCTTGATATATATTTGTTTTACTTTCCTATGCTTTGTTAGGTAATAGGCTGATCTGAACTTAGTGTTCTGGGAGCATATTCAGAAAGTTTGGAATATTAACAAAGAAAATAGAGAAGAAAAATTGAGTGACCTCCTCAGTATCCCAACTTTTCCTATTTAAACATTCCACACTCTTGTTCCTGGTGTCCAAGTCTTTCCATGACAGCAACCTTTCCAGGCCTGCTCTGAGTTCCAATTTTTATCAGCTGCTCTCCGTATTCAATCCACTGTCTGATCTCTGTTGGACATTTGAAATGAAATCATGCTAATACGTTAAGGCAGCTCTAAGGGAGTTTAAAATACTAAAGAGAACTTTAAAAAGAGATTGCTTGACAGTATAATTTTTTTTCTAATTTGTTGAAAAATTTCTAAATAGTGCAAATTTTAAAGCCACTGTTAAAAAAGCACATGGGGTTTATGCAAAAGATATTTGTCATCAAAAATCTACCACAAAGACCCTGTCAAAAATATTTACTCTGAGTGGCAATTTCCTTGAGCTAGACAAGATGTTGACAATGTTTGCTGCATCTGCATTTAAACCTACTTCATTGTTGACAAATTCTTGGGTCAGTGTATATGTGATGTCATGATTTATAGTAAGATTTATGTATTTGATCTTCATCCAGTTTCCTGGTACATAATTCCTAAAACTCTTGGAATCTCAATTGTGGTAAGAGTGTGTTTTGTATGCTAAGGAGATGATTGGTGACCTGAGGGCTGCTCATCATAAGACTAGGCATATTTAGAGGGTTGGGACTTAGTCTTTCTTCTCAACCTCCAGGAATGGGAGAAGAGCTGAAGGTTAAGTTGATCACCAATGTTCAATGATTTAATCCATCATGTCTATCTAATGAAGTTTTCATCAAAATGCAAATGGACTAGATTTCTAGAGCTTCCAGATGACTGAATACATGGAGGTTCCTGGGAGGAAGGGCATGGAAGCTCTGTGCCCCTTCCCAAAAACCCATACTATGCATCTCTCATATCTGGCTGTACATCTGTATTCGTTGTAACATCCTTTATAATAAGCCAGTAAACATAAGTAAAACATGTCCTTGAGTTCTGTGAGCAGCTCTAACAAATAACTTATCCCAAGGAGGAGGTCATGAGAACCTTGGTTCAATGGATTTTGAGTTATGTCTATGAAAAATTACTCTAACACAAATTTACAAAGATTTCTCCTGTTTTCTGGTTTAGCGTCTTGTGCAGTTTTTCAGTTCTGGATTTTACATTTAGGTCTGTTCTCCATTTCAAGTTCATTTTTCTATAGGGTACAAAGTATAGGTTGAGAGCTTCTGTTCTGATCTATTATATTTTGAAATATTTATTTTTCCTATTTTCTATCTTTCTCTCTTTTCTTTAAAGAATCCAGTTATGAATATGTAGACCATTTAATAATGGCCCACAGTTCTTGGATTTTTCCCACTCTGTATTCTTTATTTTCCATTCTTTTTCTTGGTATGTGTTAGTTTAGGTTATTGTAAGGAGAAATGTTTTTCTTATTTTTTCCTTATCGATATTCTCTTCAGCTGTATCAAGTTGTTTGCTGAGCTGTACAAGGCATATTTCATCTGTGGTAGTGAATGTGTGCATATATGTGTGTGTTTGTGTGTGGGTGTATAATTCTAGCATTTCTCTTTCACTCTTTATTATATTAACAGTTTTTAACTCTTCGCTGAAACTTCACATGGTCTGCCTTTTTCATTAAATCCTTTGACCTATTAAACGTTGTTGTTTTAAAATTTCTGATCCAGTGGCGCCTGTGGCTCAAGGAGTAGGGTGCTGGCCCCTTATACTGGAGGTGGCGGGTTCAAACCTGGCCCTGGGTCAAAAACTGCAAAAAATTAAAAAAATAAAAAATAAAAAATAAAATAAATAAATAAATAAAATTTCTGATTCGTGCCAACATTTTTAACATCTCTGTGTCTGGTTCTGTTAACTGCTTTGTCTGTTGAAAAGTGATTGATGTTTTTCTTGTTTTCTGTGTATCTTATAACTTTTTATTGAACAGTATTTGCAGTGTAAGCATTCTGTGTAACTATCCAGCCATTAGTATAGGTATTTCAGCCAAATTCTTCTAGTGGTAAATTGCCAATGCCTTGAGCTTAGGGTAAACATGGGATGTAAGAGGGTTCCTTAATTTTTCTGTTCTAACTTAGTTTTCAGGCATCTCTCCACTTTTGTGCCATGCAAGGGCTCTTTCTTTAACCTCAGCAGTTTCTTTCATCAGTGTCGGATAGTTGCTGTTTGCCACTCCCTGCTTCTCCTGGGAAGTGGACAGAGTTTTCTGGGTGCTCGAGTCTCAAAGATGTAGTTTGCTTTTGCTCTCAATGGCAGTAAAACTCTGACTTGTGTTTGTGGTTAGTTTTAGGCAGGAGTTTTCCTGACTTTACAAGTAGTAGGATGCCAGTGTTATCGGTATAGATATAGACATAACCATAAGAACCTGGGCAGAAGAGTTTCCCACCTCCCACTCACTCCACCCCAGAGCAGAGTGTGTTTTAATCTATTCTCAGCCACATAAGCCACGAGGTATATTTGGTCTCTCCCTGTCACCACTTCCAGTCCCAGGTACCTTCATGATACAGTCCCTACCCTTGGGAAGTTTTATAGATTATCTGATTTCCTTTCATTTTTAGGATTAGAGTAATAATCTTAATCATCAATATTTATTTTATTCTATTCTCCTTGTGTACTTTCTTTTTTTTTTTTTTTTTTGAGACAGAGCCTCAAGCTGTCACCCTGGATAGAATGCCCTGGCATCACAGCTCAGAGCAACCTCCATTTCCTGGGCTCAAGCGAGTCTCTTGCTTCCGCCTCCCAAGACCTGGGACTACAGGTGCCTGCCACAATGCCAGGCTGTTTTTTGGTTGCAGCCGTATTGTTTGGTGGGCCCGGGCTGGACTTGAACCCGCCAGCTCAGGTGTATGTGGCTGGCGCCTTAGCCCGTTGAGCCACAGGCGCCGAGCCCCCTTGTGTACTTTCTAATGTTGTGTTTGCTTCTGGTATTTATTTTCCCTGATCACTAATTGCTGAATCAATCAACTCTTATTTAATTTCATCCTCTTTTTTTTGTACATTTGTGTTCTTAGCTTTTGAATGTCTGATTTAGGGAGTATTTTTTATGTCGCCACATATTTTAAGGAGAATACTTATTGTATTTTGAAGTGATGTGTTATACTTCTGCTTTGTGACTGGTTTTTGAGGAGGAATACTCAACACCTGATATTATTCAGATTTTCTATATTTTTCTTACAGCAATTTTATATGAATATGACCTGCTTTTGTTCTATTTCTATTCGATTCATGAAAGGGGTTACTAGTTTAAGAGTGCCCTCTTCTGTTAGTTTAAAAAAATACTAATACTTTAATGGATACTGATAAAAGGGAGAAGAAGGTATTGCCAATTTGTACTTTATTATCTATGAGATCCTTATTATCTTCCCTCTTACTTCCTTCTTTGCCTTCATTTTCACATCTCCGTAGGGCACCACCCTTTGTCTACCTGTCCCATTTTCCTTAAGAGAAATGCTTCTGCAAGGATGCTGTTTTGAACTCATTTGCAGGGCCCTTCCATATATACAGTGCAGAAAATTGCCAAGTCCCAGCTCTGTGTTCAGAATTTTATAATTTATGCTCAGACTTTTTTAATGAAGTAATTACTGTGCTTGATCTAAGTGTTACCACAGACCTGTCCTTTTTCATGAAAATTTTTTTTTTAAAAAAGAGAGACGTTTTCATGCTGCTGTCTATGTTAAAGTACAGCAGCATAATCATAGCTCACTATAGCTTCAAACTCCTAGGCGTAAGTAATCTCCTGCCTCAGCCTCCTGAAGAGCTGAGTTTATAGGCATGTCCCACCATGCCTGCTTTTGTTTGTTTGTTTTTTTCTTTCTTAGCAATAGGGCCTATCACTATATTGCCCAGGCCAGTCTCTAAATTTGGATTCAAGTTATTCTCTCAGATCAGCCTCCGGAAGTGATAGTATTTTGAGTATGAGGCACCCCGCCTGGCCTCATGGAGTCTTTAAGCCTTTTTCAGGCCTTCTCTTCCTCTTAGTCCCCTCAGTGTCAGACAGCAGAACCACTGTAGAATTTATTATTATGCTTATGAGTAATTCAAAAGTTTTTGGTATTTTTGATCTCATAGTGTTGAAAGTGTGGAGCATATATAACTTAATGTAGGGTGCTGCCTGTGGCTTAAAGGAGTAGGGCACCGGCCCCATATGCCAGAGGTGGAAGGTTCAAACCCAGCCCCGGCCAAAAACTGAAAAAAAAAAAAAAACTTAATATATATTCCTAGCATGATATATAGCATTAGAGGAAAAAAGTACGGAGTGAAACAGTATCAGACCTCCACCATTCAAATTGTAATACATTTATAAAATGGGATGTCATACATCATTAAAAAACAGAATGAATTTCTGATAAACATAACATGAGTAAGCCTTGAAATTATTACGTTCAGAGTAGCTACACACAAAATAATATATATTGCATGTTTTTATTTTTAAGAAGGTTTACCATAGGCAAAAACAATTTATTGTGATATAAATAAGATCAGTAGCTGCCTGAAATAGGCAGCAGTGAGAATTCACAGCAAAGAAGCCCCAGGAAATTATTGGCATGCTGCAAATATTCTCTGTCTTGTCAGAGTGATCGCTACACATATGTATACATTCCTGAAAACTAGCATACTGTACATTTTAAATCTATGCATTTTGTTCTATGTAAATTTTACATCAATTAATTTGACTTTTTATAAAATTCAATATATTAGTAAAATAGCTAATTAGATAGAGATGAGGAGAGAAGGAACTAGAAGAGAGGTTGGAAAGATAAAATATTATAAAAAGTAAAGAGACTTAGAAAATAGAAAAATAATATCCAATGTACACCTGGAAAGAATTCCAGAAGGCAAGAATATAGAGAACAGAAGAGAGGCAATAGTCAAAGAATAGTAACTGTAAGTTTTCTAGAACCAAAGGAAGAAATAAATTTTTTATAACAAAATAGAAATCAAGAGGAGGGTGGAAAAAGATGGCAGCCGAGTAACAGCTTCCTTGCGGCTGGGCATGGTGAGACTGGGAAGAGAGGACTTCAGGCATCTCTGGCAGGC